>JBBYHO010196455.1:0-36209 GCA_038382025.1 Adansonia gregorii | reverse complement strand
TATTACGAAACCAAAGCATCAATGTCATTTATCCTAATGACAAGAATGAGTTTATGGTGCCCAATATTAAAAAGAAAGGAGTTCACTACGGGAATCCATGTTTTTCTCAATTGACAAATGAACTTTAACTCTAAAAAAGTGATGGAAAGAGAAGCTTTTCTTATGAAACCAAAGCTTCAATGTCATATATCCCAAAAATGAGAATGAGTTTATGGTGCCCAATTAGGAAAAGAAAAAAGATTACTATGTGATTTTTTGTTTGCCCCAATTAAGAAACAAACTTTAATTCTAAAAAAATGGTGGAAAGAGTAGGTTTTCTTATGAAACCAAAGCAACGATATCATTTATCCCAATAAGTAGAATGAGGTTATGGTCCCTAATCATGAAAAAAAAGAAGATTATTATGTGATTCCATTTTTATCCTAATTGAATGACAAATTTTGATTCTAAAAATGATGGGAAGAAAAGCTTTCTAAATGAAACTAAAGCATCAATGTCATTTATCCCAATGCAGGGAATCAGTTTGTGGTACCCAATCATGAAAAAAAGGAGATTATTATGTGGTTCCGGCTTTATCCTAATTGACTGATGAACTTTATTTTAAAAAATGATAGGAAGAAAAGCTTTTGAAATAACCTAAAGCATCAATGTGATTTATCCCAGCATGGGAAATGAATTTATGGTGCCCAATCATGAAAAGAATAGAGATTATTAAGTGAATCTGTGTTTGTCCCAATTGACAAATAAACTTTAACTCTAAAAAATAATGGAAAGGGAAGCTTTTCTTATGAAACAAAGCATTAATATCATTTATCCTAATGAACAGAATGACTTTATGGTGCCTAATCATGATTAGAAATGAGCTTATTATATGCATCTGCATTTGTCTCGATTGTCAAATGAAAGCATCAATGTTACTTACCCTAATGAAGGCAACAAGTTTATGGTGCCCAATCATGAAAAGAAAGGAGATTACTATAAGAATTCGTGTTTGTCCCAATTGGCAAATGAACTTTAATTCTAAAAATTAGGGGAAAGAGAATGTTTCCTTATGAAACCAAAGCATCATGTCATTTATCCTAATAAGAAGAAATAGTTTATGGTATCCAATCATGAACGAAAAGTAGATTACTACATGAATCCATGTTTATCCCAATAGAGAAATGAACTTTAATTCTAAAAACTGGTGGAAAAAGAAGTTTTTCTAAACAAAAGCATTAAAGTCATTTATCCCAATGAGTAGAGCGAGTTTATGGTGCCTAATCATGGAAAGAAAGGAGATTATTACATGATTCCATCCTTTGTCCAAATTGACTATTGAACTTTGATGCTAAAAAATAATAGAAAGAAAAGCTTTTTAAATGAAACTAAAGCATCAATGTCATTTATCCCAACACAAGAATGAGTTTATGGTGCCCAATAACGAAAAGAAAGAAGATTATTATGTGATTCCATTTTTGTCACAATTGACAATTAAACTTTAACATTAAAAAAATAATGAAAAAAGAAGCATTTCTTATGAAACCAAAGCATCAATGTCATTTATCCCAATAAGGAGAATGAGTTTATGGTGCCAAATCATGAAAAAAAAGGAGATTACTATGTGAATCCGTGTTTGTCCCTATAGAGAAATGAACTTTACTTTTAAAAAATGATGGAAAGAGAAGCTTTTCTAAACCAAAGCATTAATGTCATTTATCCCAATGAGTAGAGTGAGTTTATGGTGCCTATTCATGAAAAGAAAGGAGATTATTACATGATCCGTCTTTGTCCTAATTGACTATTAGACTTTGAATCTAAAAAATAATAGGAAGAAAAGCTTTTTAAATAAAACTAAAGCATCAACGTCATTTATCCTAATGCAGGAAAACAGTTCATGCCTAATCATGAAAAGAAAAGAGATTATTATGTGAATCTATGTTGTCCCATTTAACAAATAAACTTTAACTCTAATAAATATTAAAAAGAAAAGATTTTCTTATGAAACCAAAACGTCGTGTCATCTATCCCAATGAGGAGAATGAGTTTATAGTGCCTAATCATGAAAGGAAAGAAGATTACTATGTGAATCATTATTTATCTCAATTGACAAACGAACTATAATTCTAAAAAATAGTGGAAATAGAAGGTTTTGTTATGAAACCAAAGCATCAGTGGTATTTAGCCCAATGAGTAAAACAAGTTTATGGTGCCTAATCATAAAATAAAAAGAGATTATTGTGTAATTCCATCTTTGCCTTAACTGACTGATGAACTTTGATTCTAAAAAATGATGGGAAGAAAAGCTTTTTAAAGAAACTAAAGCATCAATGTCATATATCCTAATGCGGGGAATGGATTTATGGTGCCCAATCATGAAAAGAAAAAAGATTAATAAGTCAATCTGGGTTTACCCCAATTGACAAATGATCTTTAACTATAAAAAATGATGCAAAAATAAGCTTTTCCTATAAAACCAAAGCATCCATGTCATTTATCCCAATAAGTAGAACAAGTTATGGTGCCAAATCATGAAATGAAAAAAGATTATTGTGTGATTCCGTCTTCGTCCTAATTGACTTAGGAACTTTGATTCTAAAAAATGATGGGAAGAAAAGCTTTTTAAAAGAAACTAAAGCATCAATGTCATTTATCCTAATGCAGGGAATGAATTTATGGTGCCCAATCATGAAAAGAAAAGAGATTAATAAATGAATCTGGGTTTTGTCCCAATTGACAAATGAATTTTAACTCTAAAAAAAGTTGGTAAAAGAAGCTTTTCTTATGAAACCAAAGCATCAATGTCATTTATCTCACTAAGGAGAATGAGTATATGATGCCCAATCATGAAAAGCGAGGAGATTACTATGTGAATCCTTGTTTGTCTCAATTAACAAATGAACTATAATTCTAAAAAATGGTGGAAATAGGAGGTTTTCTCATGAAACCAAGGCATCAATGTTAGTTAGCCTAATAAGTAAAATGAGTTTACGGTACCCAATTATGAAAATAAAAAAGATTATTGTGTGATTCCGTCTTTGTCCTAATTTACTAATGAACATTGATTCTAAAAAATGATGTGAAGAAAAGCTTTTTAAATGAAACTAAAATGTCAATATCTTTTATCCCAACGCAGGGAATGAATTTATGGTGCCTAATAATGAAAAAAAATGAGATATTATGTAAATCCATATTTGTCCCAAGTGACAAATGAACTTTAACTATAAAAAATAATGGAAAGAGAAGCTTTTCTTATAAAGCCAAAGCATCAATGCCATTTATCCCAATGCGGGGAATAAATTAATTCTACCCAATCATAAAAAGAAAGAAGATTATTATGTGATTCCATCTTTGTTCTAATTCATTGATGAAATTTGGTTCTAAGGAATGATGGGAAGAAAAGCTTTTTAAATGAAACTAGGGCCGAATTATCATTCATCCCAATATGGGGAATGAGTTTATGGTGCCCAATCATGAAAAGAACTGCGATTTTTATGTGAATCCATGTTTGTCCTAATTGACAAATAAACTTTAACTCTAAAAAATGATAGAAATAGAAGCTTTTCATATGAAACCAAAGCATCAATGTCATTTATCTTAATAAGAAGAATGAGATTATGGTGCCTAATCATGAAAGCATGAGATTATGGTGCTCAATCATGAAAGGAAAGGAGATTACCATGTGAATCAATGTTTGCCTAATTGAGAAATGAACTTTAATTTTAAAAAATTATGGAAAGAGAAGGTTTTCTTACGAAATCAAAGGATCAATGCCATTTATCCCAATGAGGAGAATAAGTTTATGGTGCCCAATCATGAAAAAAAATGAGATTACTATATGAATCAATGTCTATCCCAACAGAGAAACGAACTTTAATTCTAGAAAAAGGTGGAAGGAGAAGCTTTTCTTATGGAACCAAAGCATCAATATCATTGATCCGAAAGATCAAAATGAGTTTATGGTGCCTAAAAGAGAGGAGATTATTACATGATTCTGTCTACGTCTTAATTGACTAACAAACTTTGATCCTAAGAAATGATGACTTTTTTAATGAAACGAAAGCATCAACGTCATTTATCCCAATGTAGGGAATGAATTTATGGTGCCCGATCATGAAAAGAAAGGAGATTATTATGTGAATCCTTATTTATCCTAATTGATAAATGAACTTTAACTCTAAAAAATGATGGAAAGATAAGCTTTTCTTATGAAACCAAAGCATCAATGTCATTTATCCCAATGACAAGAATGAGTTTATGGTGCCTAATCTTAAAAAAAAAGAATTTACTATGTGAATACTTGTTTATCCCAATTGACAAATGAACTTTAAATCTAAAAAATAATGGCAAGAAAAGTTTTTCTTATGAAACCAAAGTGTTAATGTCATTTATCCCAAAAAGGAGAATGAATTTATGAATTAGGCAAAAAAAAGAGATTACTATATGAATCTATGTTTGTCCCAATTGGGAAACAAACTTTTATTCTAAAAAATGGTAGAAAGAGAAGGTTTTCTTATGAAACCAAAGCATCAATGTCATTTATCCCAATGAGTAAAACAAGTTTACGGTGCCCATTCATGAAAAGAAAAGAGATTATTATGTGATTCCATCTTTAACCTAATTGAATAATGAACTTTGATTCTAAAAAATGATGAGAAGAAAAGCTTTTGAAAAGAAACTAAAGTGTTAATGCGATTTATCCTAACACGGGGAATGAATTTATGGAGCCCAATAATGAAAGAAAAAGGAGATTATTAAGTGAATCCATTTTGTCCCAATTGACAAATGAACTTTAAGTCTAAAAAAAATGAAAAGACAAGCTTTTCTTATGAAACCAAAGCATCAATGTCATTTATCCTAATAAGTAGAATGACTTTATGGTGCTTAATCTTGATTAGAAAGAAGATTATTATGTGTATCTATGTTTGTCCCAATTGACAAATGAACTTTAACATTAAAAATGATGAAAAGAGAAGCTTTTCTAATAAAACCAAATAATCAATGTCACTTATTCCAATAAAGACAATGAGTTTATGGTGCTCAATCATGAAAAAAGAGAAGATTACTATAAGAATCTATGTTTGCCCTAATTTAAAAATGAATTTTAATTCTAAAAAATGGTGGAAAGAGAAGGTTTCCTTATGAAGCTAAAGCATCAATGCCATTTATCCCAATGAGAAAAAAGAGTTTATTCATAAAAGAAAAGCAAATTGCTACGTGAATTCATGTTTGTCCAACTGAGAAATAAACCTTAATTCTAAAAAATGGAGGAGAAAAAAGGTTTTCTTAGGAATTCAAAGCATTAACGTCATTTATCCAATAAGTAGATTGAGTTTATGGTGCCAAATCATGAAAAGAAAAGAGATTATTTTATGATTTCATCTTGGTCTTAATTGACTAATGAACTTTGATTCTAAAAAATGATGGGAAGAAAAGATTTTAAATGAAACTAAAGCATTAATGTCATTTATCCCAATGCGGGAATGAATTTATGGTGCCCAATCATGAAAAGAAAGGAGATTATTATGTGAATCCATCTCTATCCCAATTGACAAATAAACTTTAACATTGATAAATGAACTTTAACATTAACAAATGATGCAAACAGAAGCATTTCTTATGAAGCCAAAGCATCAATGTCATTTATCCCAATAAGGAGAGTGAGTTTATGGTGCCCAATCATAAAAGGAAAGGAGATTACTATGTGAATTCATGTTTGTCCTAAAAGAGAAATGGACTTTAATTCTAAAAAAGGGTGGAAAGAGAAGCTTTTCTAAACCAAAGCATCAATGTTATTTATCCCAATGAGTAGAATGAGTTTATAGTGCATAATCATGAAAAGAAACAAGATTATTACGTGATTCCATCTTTGTAATAACTGATAACTGAACTTTGATTCCAAAAAAAAATTGGAAGAAAAGCTTTTTAAATAATGAAACTAAAGCATCAACGTCATTTATCCTAATGTGGAATATGACTTTATGGCACCCAATCACAAAAAGAAAGAAGAATTATTATGTGAATTTGTGTTTGCCCTATTTGGCAAATAAACTTTAACTCTAAAAATAATGGAAATAAAAGTTTTTCTTTTGAAACCAAAGCATTAATGTCATTTATCCCAATGAGGAAAGTGAGTTTATGGTGCCCAATCATGAAAGGAAAGGAGATTACTATGTGAATTCATATTTGTCCTAATAGAGAAACGAACTTTAATTCTAAAAAAAGGTGGAAAAAGAAGCTTTTCTAAACCAAAGCATCAATGCCATTTATCCCAATGAGTAGAATGAATTTATAGTGCATAATCATGAAAAGAAACAAGATTATTATGTGATTCCATCTTTGTCATAATTGACAACTGAACTTTGATTCCAAAAAAATGGGAAGAAAAGCTTTTTAAATAATAAAACTAAAGCATCAACATTATTTATCCTAATATGGAAAATGAGTTTATGGCACCCAATCATGAAAAGAATGGATAATTATTATGTGAATTTGTGTTTATCCCATTTGGCAAATAAACTTTAACTCTAAAAAATAATGGAAATAAAAGTTTTTCTTATGAAACCAAAGCATCAATATCATTTATCACAATCAGGAGAACGAGGTTATGGTGCCTAATCATGAAAGGAAAGGAGATTACTATGTGAATCCTTATTTATTTCAATTAACAAATGAAATATAATTCTAAAAAATGGTGGAAAGAGAAGGTTTTCTTATGAAACCAAATATTAATGCTATTTAGCCCAATAAGTAAAACGAGTTTATGGTGCCCAATCATAAAATGAAAAGAGATTATTATTTGATTTTGTCTTTCTCCTAATTGACTGACAAACTTTGATTCTTAAAAATGATGGCAAGAAAAGCTTTTTAAAAGAAACTAAAGCATAAATGTCATTTAATCCCAATGCGGGGAATGAACTTATGGTCCCCAATCATGAAAAGAAAAGAGATTAATAAGCGAATCCAGGTTTGTCCCAATTGACAAGTGAACTTTAACTCTAAAAATTATGGAAAGAGAAGCTTTTCTTATGAATCCAAAGCATCAATGTCATTTATCCCAATAAGGAAAATGAGTTTATGGTGCCAAATCATGAAAGGAAAGAAGATTACTATGTGAATCCTTGTTTGTCACAATTGACAAATGAACATAACTTCAAAAAATGGTGGAAAGAAAAGGTTTTCTTATGAAACCAAGGCATCAATGTTATTTAGCCTAATAAGTAGAACAAGTTTGTAGTGCCTAATCATGAAAAGAAAAAAGATTATTGTGTGATTCCATCTTTGTCCTAATTGCCTGATGAGCTTTGATTCTAAAAAATGATGTCAAGAAAAACTTTTTAAATGACACTAAAGCATCAATGTCAATTATACCAACGCAGGGAATGAAATTATAGTGCCCAATCATGAATAGAAAAGAGATTATTATGTGAATCTGTGTTTGTCCTAATTGACAAAAAAACTTTAACTCTAAAAAATGATGGAAAGCAAATCTTTTCTTTTGAAACCAAAGCATCAATGTTATTTATCCCAATGAGGCCAATGACTTCATTACGCCCAGTCATGAAAGGAAAGAAGATTTCTATGTGAATCCTTGTTTGTCTCAACTGACAAATGAACTATAATTCTAAAAAATGGTGAAAAGAGAAGGTTTTCTTTTGAAACCAAGGCATTGATGTTATTTAGCCCAATGAGTAGAACGAGTTTATGGTGCCTAATGATGAAAAAAAAGAGATTATTGTATGATTCTGTCTCTATCCTAATTGACTAACGAATTTTGATTCTAAAAAAATGATGGGAAGAAATACTTTTTAAAAGAAACTAAAGCATCAATATCATTTATCCCAATGTGAAGAATGAACTTATGGTGCATAATCATGAAAAGAAAAGAGATTAATAAGTGAATCTACGTTTACCCCAATTGACAAATGAACTTTAACTCTAAAAGTTATGAAAAGAGAAGCTTTTCTTATGAATCCAAAGTATCAATGTCATTTATCCTAATGAGAAGAATGAGTTTATGGTGCCCAATCATGAAAAGAAAAGAGATTACTATCTGAATCCTTGTTTGTGATAATTGACAAACGAACTATAACTTTAAAAAATGGTGGAAAAAAAAAGTTTTCTTATGAAACCAAAGCATCAATATTATTTAGCCTAATAAGTAGAGCGAGTTTATAGTGCCCAATCATGAAAAGAAAAGAGATTGTTGTGTTATTCAATCTTTGTCCTAATTGATTACTGAGCTTTGATTCTAAAAAATGATGTGAAGAAAAGCTTTTTAAATAAAACTAAAGCATCAGTGTCATGTATCCCAATGCGGTGAATGAATTTATGGTGCATATCATGAAAATAAAGAAGATTATTATGTGAATCCATGTTTATCCCAATTGAAAAGTGAACTTTAACTTTTTAAAATGATCGAAAGAGAAGCTTTTCTTATGAAACCAAAGCATCAATGTCATTTATCACAATGCAGGGAATGAATTAGTGCTGCCCAATCATGAAAAGAAATGAGATAATTTTGTGATACCATCTTTGTTCTAATTGACTAATGAACTTTGACTTTAAAAAATGATGGTAAGAAAAGCTTTTTAATGAAACTAAAGCGCAATTGTCATTTATCCCAATGCGAGGAATGAGTTTATAGTGCCTAATCATAAAAGAACTGAGATTATTCAGTGAATTCGCATTTATCCCAATTGACAAATAAACTTTAACTCTAAAAAATATTGAAAATAAAGGCTTTTCTTATGAAACTAAAGCATCAATGTCATTTATCCCAATGAGGAAAATGAGATTATGGTGCTTAATCATGAAAGGGAAGGAGATTACTATGTGATCGATGCTTGTCCAACTCAGAAATGGAGTTTAATTGTAGAAAATGGCGAAAAGAGAAGGTTTTTTTACGAAACCAAAGCATCAATGCCATTTATCCCAATGAGGAGAATGAGTTTATGGTGCCCAATCATGAAATAAAAGGAGATTACTATGTGAATCCGTGTTTACCCCAATAAAGAAATGAAATTTAATTCTAAAAAATGGTGGAAAGAGAGGCTTTTCTTATGAAACCAAAGCATCAATGCCATTGATCCCAATGATTAGAACGAGGTTATAATTCCTAATCATGAAAAGATAGGAGATTATTACGTGATTCTGTCTATGTCCTAATTGACTAACAAACTTTGATTCTAAAAAATGATGGGGAGAAAAACTTTTTAAATGAAACGGAAGCGTTAATTTCATTTATCCCAATGCAGGGAATGAAATTATGGTGCCTACTCATGAAAAGAAAAGAGAGTACTATATGAATCTGTGTTTGTCCCAATTGATAAATGAACTTTAACCCTAAAAATGAAAAAAACAAGCTTTTTTTATGAAACTAAAGTATCAATGCTATTTATCCCAATGAGTAGAATGAGTCTATTGTGCCCAATCATGCAAAGAAAAGAGATTATTATGTGATTCCTTCTTTGTCCTAATTGACTAACGAACTTTGATTCTAAAAAATGATGGGAAAAAAGCGTTCTTAAGAGAAACTAAAGCATCAATGTCATTTATCCCAATACAGGAAATAAATTTATGGTGCCCAATCATGAAAAGAAAAGAGATTAATAAGTGAATCCGTGTTTGTCCTAATTGACAGATGAACTTTAACTCCAAAAAATGTTGGAAAGAGAAGCTTTTCTTAGGAAACCAAAGCATCAAAGTCATTTATCCCAACGAGAAGAATGCATTTATGGTGCCCAATCATAAAAGGAAATGAGATTACAATTTTAATCCTTTTTTGTCTCAATTGACAAATGAACTATAATTCTAAAACATGGTAGAAAGAGAATGTTTTCTTATGAAACCAAAGCATCAATGTTCTTGAGCACAATGAGTAGAACAAGTTTATGGAGCGCAATCATGAAAAGAAAAGAGATTATCCTGTGATTCTGTCTTGTCCTAATCGACTGACAAACTTTGATTTTAAAAAAAGATTTAAAGAAAAGCTTTTTAAATGAAACTAAAGCATCAATGTCATTTATCCCAATGCGGGGAATGGATTTATGGTGTGCAATTATGAAAAGAAAAGAGATTATTATGTGAATTCGTGTTTGTCCTAATTGATAAATAAACTTTAACTCTAAAAAAAATGGAAATTGAAGCTCTTTTTATGAAATCAAAGCACTAATGTCATTTCTCTCAATGCGGGGAATGAATTAAAGCTACCTAATCATGAAAAGAAAGGAGATTCTTACATGATTCTATCTATGTTCTAATTGACTGATGAACTTTGATTATAAAAAATGATGGGAATAAAAGCTTTTTAACTGAAACTAAAGCATAAATGTCATTTATCCCAATGCAGGGAATGAGTTTATGGTGCCTAATCATGAAAAAAAAGAGATTACTACATGAATCTGTGTTTGTTCCAATAAAGAAACAAACTTTAATTCTAAAAAGTTGTAGAAAAAGAAACTTTTCTTATGAAGCCAAAGCATCAATGTCATTAATCCCAATGAGTGGAACGAGTTTATGGCGCCTAATAATGAAAAGAAAGGAGATTATTATGTGATTCTGTCTTTGTCCTAATTGGCTGACAAACTTTGTTTCTAGAAAATGATGGCAAGAAAAGCTTTTTAATTGAAACTAAAGCATCAACGTCATTTATCCTTATTGCGGGGAATGCGTTTATGGTGCCCAATCATGAAAAGAAAAGAGATTATTATGTGAATCCATATTTGTCCCACTTTACAAATAAACTTTCTTTAAAAAATGATGGATAAAGAAGCTTTTCTTATGAAACCAAAGCATCAATGTCATTTATCCCAATAAGTAAAATGAGTTTATGGTGCCCGGTCATGAATAGGAAAGAGATTATTATGTGAATCCGTGTTTGGGCCGATTAACAAATGAACTTTAACATAAAAAAATGATGGAAAAAGAAGCTTTTCTTATAAACCAAAGCATTAATATCACTTATCCCAATGAGGATAATTAGTTTATGGAGCCCAATCATGAAAAAAAAAGATTACTATAAGAATTTGTATTTGTCCTAATTGGCAAACGAACTTTAATTCTAGAAAATGGTTGAAAATGAAGGTTTCCCTATGAAACAAAAGCATCAATGTCATTTATCCCAATGAGTAGAACAAATTTATGGTTCCCAATCCATGAAAAAAAAGGGATTATTGTGTGATTCTGTCTTTGCCCTAATTGACTGACGAAGTTTGATTCTAAAAAATAATCTGAAGAAAAGCTTTATAAATGAAACTAAAGCATCAATGTCATTTATCCTAATGCGGGGAATGAATTTATGGTGCCTAATCATGAAAAGTAAGGAGATTATTATGTGAATTAGTATTTGTCCTACTTGACAAATAAACTTTAACTCTAAAAATGCTGAAAAGAGAAGCTTTTCTTATGAAACCAAAGCATCAATGTCATTTATCCTAATGTAGGGAATGAATTAGTGCTACCCAATCATCAAATGAAATGAGATTATTATGTGATTTTGTCTTTGTTCTAATTGACTGATGAATTCTGATTCTAAAAAATGATGGGAAGAAAACTTCTGAAATGAAACTAAAGCATAAATGTCATTTATCCTAATGTCGGGAATGAATTTATGGTGCCTAATCATGAAAAGAAAGGACATTATTATGTGAATCCGTGTTTGTCACAATTGAAAAATAACTTTAACTCTAAAAAATGATGGAAGGGGAAGCTTTTCTTATTAAACCAAAGCACCAATGTCATTTATCCCAATACAGGGAATGAATTATTACTGCCCAACCATAAAATGAAAGAATATTATTATGTGATTCTATTTTTGTTCTAATTGACTGACTAACTTTGATTATAAAGAAGGATGGGAAGAAAAGCTTTTTAAATGAAACTAAAGCATAATTACCATTTATCCCAATAAGGGGAATGAGTTTATGGTGCCCAATCATGAAAAGAACTAAGATTATTTTATGAATCCATATTTGTACCAATTGACAAGTGAACTTTAACACTAAAACATGATGGAAATAGAAGCTTTTTTTATGAAACCAAAGCATCATTTCCATTTATCCCAATGAGGAGAATGAGATTATGGTGCCCAATCATGAAAGAAAACAAGATTACTATGTGAATCAATGTTTGTCCAATTGAGAAATGAACTTTAACTTTAAAAATGGTGGAAAGAGAAGGTTTTCTTATGAAACCAAAGCCTCAATGCCATTTATCCTAATGAGAAGAATGAGTTTATAGTGCCTAATTATGAAAAGAAATGGGGATTACTATGTGAATCCGTGTCTATCCTAATCCGTGTCTATCCTAAGAGAGAAATGAACTTTAATTCTAAAAAATGGTGGAAAGAAAAGCTTTTCTTATGAAACCAAAGCATCAATGTCATTGATACCAATGACTAGAACGTGTTTATGATGCCTAATCATGAAAAGAGGGGAAATTATTACGTGATTCTAAGTCCTAATTGACTAACAAACTTTGATTCTAAAAAATAATGGGAAAAAGAGCTTCTTAAATGAAAATAAACCATTAGCGTCATTTATCCCAAAGCAAGGAATGTAATTATGGTGCCCAATCATGAAAAGAAAAGAGTTTATTCTATGAATCTGTGTTTGTTCCAATTGATAAATGAACTTTAACTCTAAATAATGATGAAAAGAAAAGCCTTTCTCATGAAACCAAAGCATTAATGTCATCTATCCTAATGAGGACAACGAGTTTATGATGCCTAATCATGAAAGGGAAAGGGATTACTATGTGAATCCCTGATTGTCTCAATTAATAAACGAACTATAATTCTAAAAAATGGTGGGAAGAAAAGGTTTTCTTATGAAATGAATGCATCAATGTTATTCAACCTAATAAGTAGAATGAGTTTATGGTGCCCAATCATGAAAAGAAAAGAGATTATTATGTGATTCTGTCTTTGTTCTAGTTGACTGACAAACTTTGATTTAAAAAATGTTAGGAAAAAAAGCTTTTTAAAAGAAACTAAGGCATCGATGTCATTTATCACAATGCAAAAAATGAATTTACGGTGCACAATCATGAAAAGAAAGGAGATTAATAAGTGAATCCAGCTTTCCCCCAATGGACAAATGAACTTTAACTCTAAAAAATTATGGAAAGAGAAGCTTTTCTTATGACTAAAGCATCAATGTCATTTATCCCAATGAGGAGAATGAGTTAATGGTGCCCAATCATGAATGGAAAGGAGATTACTATAAGAATCCTTATTCATCTCAATTGCCAAATAAACTATAATTCTAAAAAATGGTGGAAAGAGAAGGTTTTCTTTTGAAACCAAAGTGTCAATGTTATTTAACCCAATGAGTAGAACAAGTTTATATTGCCCAATCATGAAAAGAAAATAGATTATTGTGTGACTCTATCTTTGCCCTCATTGACTGATGAACTTTGATTCTAAAAAATAATGTAAAGAAAAGCTTTTTAAATGAAACTAAAGCATCAATGTCATTTACCCCAATGCGGGGAATGAATTTATTGTGCCTAATCATGAATATAAAGGAGATTATTATGTGAATCCATGTTTGTCCCAATTGATAAATGAACTTTAACTCTAAAAAATGATAGAAAGAAAAGCTTTTCTTATAAAACCAAAGCATCAATGTCATTTATCCTAATGCAGGGAATGAGTTTATGCTACCCAATCATGAAACAAAAGGAGATTATTATGTGATTCTGTCTTTGTTTTAATTGACTGATGAACTTTAACTCTAAAAAATCATGGGAAAAAAAGCTTTTCAAATGAAACTAAAGCATAATTGTCATTTATTCTCATGCAGGGAATAAGTTTATGGTGCCCAATCATGAAAAGAACTAAGATTATTATTTGAATCCATGTTTGTCCCAATTGAGAAATAAACTTAAACTCTAAAAAATGATGGAAATAGAAGCTTTTCTTATGAAACCAAAGCATCGACGTCATTTATCCCAACAAGGAGAATGAGATTACAGTGCCCAATCATGAAAGAAAAGGAGATTACTACGTGAATCGATGTTTGTCCAACTGAGAAATGAACTTTAGTTGTAAAAAATGGTGGAAAGAGAAGATTTTTTTATGAAATCAAAGCATTAATGCCATTTATCCCAATAGGGAGAATAAGTTTATACTACCCAATCAAAAGAAGAAAGGAGATTACTATATGAATCCGTGTTTGTCGTAATAGAGAAAGAAAATTTAATTCTAAAAAATGAAGGAAAAAAAAGCTTTTCTTATGAAACCAAAGCATCAATGTCATTGATCCCAATGTGTAGAAAGAGTTTTTGGTGCCTCATAATGGAAAAGGAGGAGATTATTACGTGATTCTGTCTACGTCCTAATTGATTGACACACTTTAATTCTAAAAAATGATGGGAAGAAAAGCTTTTTAAATGAAACTAAAGCATCAATATTATTTATCCCAATGCGAGGAATGAAATTATGGTGCCCATCATGAAAAGAAAAGAGATTATTATGCGAATCTTTGTTTGTCCCAATCGGTAAATAAACTTTAACTCTAAAAACAGTGGAGAGAAAAGCTTTTCTTATGAAACTAAAGCATCAATGTCAGTTATCATAATAAGGACAATAAGTTTATGGTGCCCAATCATGAAAACAAAGGAGATCACTATATGAATCATTTTTTGTCTCAATTGACAAATGAACTATAATTCTAAAAAATGGTGGAAAGAGAAGGTTTTCTTATGAAACCAAGGCATCAATATTATTTGGCCCAATAAGTAGAATGAGATTATAGTGCCCAATCATGAAAAGAAAAGAGATTATTGTGTGATTCCATCTTTGTCCTAATTAACTGATAAACTTTGATTCTAAAAAATGATGGGAAGGAAAGGTTTTTAAAAGAAACTAAAGCATCAATGCCATTTATCCTAACGCGAGGAATGAAATTATGGTGCCCAATCGTAAAGAAAATGGAGATTAATAAGCAAACCCTGTTTGCCCCAATTGATAAATGAACTTTAACTCTAAAAAATTATAGGAAGAAAAGGTTTTCTTTCAAAACTAAAGCATGAATATCGTTTATCCCAATGAGGAGAATGTGTTTATGGTGCCCACTCATGAAAGGAAAGGGGATTACTATGTGAATCCTTGTTTTTCACAATTGGCAAATAAACTGTAAATTTAAAAAATAGTGGAAAGAGATTATTGTGTGACTCCATCTTTGTCCTAATTGACTAACGCACTTGATTCTTAAAAATGAAGTGAAGAAAAGCTTTTTAAATGAAACTAAAGAATCAATGTCATTTATTCCAATGCGAGTAATGAATTTATGGTGCTTAATCATGAAAAGAAATGAGATTATTATGTGAATCCATGTTTGTCCCTATTGATAATTGAACTTTAAATCTAAAAAATGATGGAAAGAGAAGCTTTTCTTATGAAACCAAAGCATCAATGTCATTTATCCTAATGCAGGGAATGAATTAATGCTACCCAATCATGAAAAGAAAGAAGATTATTATGTGATTCCGTCTTTGTTCTTATTCACTAACTAACTTTGATTCTAAAAAATGATGGGAAGAAAAGGTTTTCAAATAAAACCAAAGCATAATTGTCATTTATCCCAACATAGTGAATAAGTTTATGGTGCCTAATCATGAAAAAAAACTAAGATTATTATGTAAATCCATGTTTGTTCCAATTGACAAATAAACTTTAACTCTAAAAAATGATTGAAGTAGAAGCTTTTCTTATGAAACCAAAGCATCAATGTCATTTATCCCAATGAGAAGAATGAGATTATGGTGCCCAGTCCTGAAAGGGAAATAGATTACTATGTAATCGATGTTCGTCCAATTAAGAAATGAACTTTAATTGCAAAAAATGGTGAAAAGAGAAGGTTTTCTTATGAAACCAATGCATCAATACCATTGATCCTAATGAGGAGAATAAGTTTATGGTGCCCAATCCAGAAAAAAAGAGATTACTATGTGAATCTGTATTTATCCTAATAGAGATATAAAATTTAATTCTAAAAAATGGTGGAATGAGAATCTTTTTTTATGAAACCAAAGTATCAATGTCATTGATCCCAATAAGTAGAATGAGTTTATGGTGCATAGTCATGAAAAAAGTAGAGATTATTATGTGATTCTATCTATGTCCTAATTGACTGACAAATTTTGATTCTAAAAAATGATGGAAAGAAAAGCTTTTTAAATCAAACTAAAGCATCCATCTCATTTATCCCAATGCAAGGAATGAAATTATGGTACCTAATCATGAAAAGAAAAATGATTATTATGTGAACTTTAACCCTAAAAAATGATAGAAAGAAAAGCTTTTCTTATTAAGCTAAGGTATCAGTGTCATTTATCCTAATAAAGAGAATGAGTTTATTATGGGGAATGAGTTTGTGGTGCCCAATCATGAAAAAAGAGGATATTATTATGTGAATCCATCTTTGTCCTACTTGACAAATAAACTTTAACCCTAAAATATGATGGAAAGATAAACTTTTCTTACAAAACCAAAGTGTCAATGTCATTTATCCCAATGAGTAGAACAAGTTTATGGTGCCTAATCATGAATAGAAAGGAGATTATTATGCGAATCCGTGTTTGTTCCAACTAACAAATGAACTTTAATACTAAAAAATGACGAAAAGAGAAGCTTTTCTTATAAACCAAAGCATCAATGTCACCTATCCCAATGAGGACAAATAGTTTATGGTACCCAATCATGGAAAGAAAGGAGATTACTATAAGGATCAGTGTTTGTCCTAATTTACAAATGACCTTTAATTCTAAAAAAAGTGGAAAGAGAAGGTTTCCTTATGAAACAAAAGAATCAATGTCATTTATCCGACTGAGTAGAACGAGTTTATGATGCCTAATCATGAAAAGAATAGAGATTAGTATGTGATTCCGGCTTTGGCCTAATTGATTGATGAACTTTGATTCTAAAAAATGATGGGAAAAAAAGCTTTTTAAAAGAAGCTAAAGCATCAATTCATTTATCCCATCATAAGGAATAAATTTATGGTGCCCAATCATGAAAAAAAAGAGATTATTGAATGAATTCGTGCTTGCCCCAATTGATAAAAGAATTTCAGCTCTAAAAAATAATGGAAAGAGAAGCTTTTCCTATGAAACCAAAGCGTCAATGTCATTATCCCAACAAGGAGAATGAGTTTATGATGCCCATTATGAAAGGAAAGGAGATTATTATGTGAATCTGTGTTTTTTCAACTAAGAAACGAACTACATTTCTAAAAAATGGTGAAAAGAGAAGGTTTTCCTATGAAAACAAGGCATCAATGTCATTTATCCTAATGAGTAGAACGATTTTCGGTGCCTAATCATGAAAAGAAAAGAGATTACTTTAAAATTCTATTTTTGTCCTAATTGACTGATGAACTTTGATTCTAAAAAATGATGGAAAGAAAAGCTTTTTAAATGAAACTAAAGTATCAATGTCGTTTATCCTAATAGGGGGAATGAATTTATGGTGCACAATTATAAAAAGAAAGGACGTTATTATATGAATCCGTGTTTGTCCCGATTGACAAATGAACTTTAACTTTAAAAAATGATGGAAATTGAAGCTTTTCTTATGAAACCAAAGCATCAATATCATTTATCTTAATGTAGGGAATGAATTAATGCTCCCCAATCATGAAAAGAAATGAGATTCTTATGTGATTCCATCTGTGTTTTAATTGACTGATGAACTTTGATTGTAAAAAATGATGGTAAAAAAATCTTTTTAACTGAAACTAAAGCATAAACGTCATTTATCCTAGTGCCGAGAATGAGTTTATGGTGCCCAATTATGAAAAGAAAGAAGATTATTATGTCAATCCATGTTTATCCTAATTGACAAATAAACTTGAACTCTAAAAAATAATGGAGATTTAAAAGCTTTTCTTAAGAAACTAAGGTGTCAATGTCATTTATCCCAATGAGTATAACAAGTTTATGGTGCCCAATCATGAGAAGATGGGAGATTATTATGTCAACCCGCGTTTGTCTTAATTGACAAATAAATTTTAACTCTAAAAGTTAATGGAAGAGAAGCTTTTCTTATGAAACCAGAACATCAATGTCATTTATCCCAATGAGTAGAATGAGTTTATGGTGCCCAATCTTGAAAAAAAAAGGAGATTATTATGTGATTATGTCTTTGTCTTAATTGACTGATGAACTTTGATTCTAAAAAATGATAGGAAGAAAAGCTTTCTAAATGAAACTAAAGCATCAATGTCATTTAACCCAATGAGGGAATAAGTTTACAGTGCCCAATCATGAAAAGGAAGGGAGATTAATATACGAATCCGTGTATGTCCCGATTGACAAATGAACTTTAACACTAAAAAATGATAGAAAGATAAGCTTTTCTTATGAAACCAAAGCATCGATGTCATTTATCCCAATGAGAAGAATTAGTTTATGGTGCCCAATCATGAAAAGAAAGGAGATTACTATGTGAATCTATGTTTGTCCTAATTGAGAAATGAACTTTAATTCTAAAAAATAGTGGAACGAAAAACTTTTCTTATGAAACCAAAGCATCAATGTCACTTAATCTAAAGCATAGAACGAGCTTATGGTGCCAATCATGAATAGAAAAAAGATTATTATGTGAATCCATGTTTATCCCAATTGACAAATAAACTTTAACACTAAAAAATATGGAAAGAGAAGCTTTTCTTATGGAAGCAAAGCATAATGTCATCCCATTGAGTATAACGAGTTTATGGTGCCCAATCATGAAAAAAATTAAGGTTATTATGTGATTCCATGTTTGTCCTAATTGACAAATAAACTTTAACTCTAAGAAATAATGGAAAAAGAAGCTTGTCTTATTAAACCAAAAACATCAATGTCGTTTATCCTAATCAGTAGAATAAGTTTATGGCACCCTATCATGAAAAGAAAGGAGATTGTTATGTGAATCCGTGTTTCTCGTAATTGGGAAACAAACTTTACTTCTAAAAAAATGGTGGAAAGATAAGCTTTTCTTACAACACCAAAGCATTAATGTCATTTATCCCAATAAGGAGAATGAGTTTATTACAGGGATGAGTTTATGGTGCTAAATCATGAAATGAAAGGAGATTATTATATGAATCCACCTTTATCCCACTTGACAAATAAACTTAAACTCTAGTAAATGATGGAAAAAGAATCTTTTCTTATGAAACCAAAGCATCAATGTTTTTTATCCCAATGAATAGAATGAGTTTATGGTGCCCAATCATGAATAGAAAAGAGATTATTATGTGAATCCATGTTTGTCCTAATTAATAAATAAGCTTTAACACTAAAAAATAATGGCAAGAAAAGCTTTTCGTATAAACCAAAGCATCAATGTCACCTATCCCAATGAGGACAATGGGTTTATCATCCCAATCATGAAAAAAAAGGAGATTACTATGAGAATCTGTGTTTATCCCAATTGAGAAATGAACTTTAATTCTAAAAAAAGGTGGGAAAAGAAGGTTTTCTTATGAACCAAAGCATCAATATCATTTGTAAGAATGAGTAGGACGAGTTTATGGTTCCTAATCATTAAAAGAATTGAAATTAGTTTGTGATTCAATCTTTGTCCTAATTGACTGATAAAGTTTGATTCTAAAAAATGATGGGAAGAAAAGCTTTTTAAAAGAAACTAAAGCATCGATTCATTTATCCCAAGGCAAAGAATGAATTTATGGTGCCTAAGCATGAAAAGAAAGGAGATTATTAAGTGAATCCATGCTTGCCCTAATTGACAAAAGAATTTCAACTCTAAAAAATGATGGAAAGAGAAGCTTTTCTTATGAAACCAAAGCATCAATTCATTTATCCTAATAAGGAGAATAAGTTTATAGTGCCCAATTATGAAAAGAAGGGAGATTATTATGTGAATCAGTATTTGTCCCAATTAGCAAATGAACTATAATTCTAAAAAATGGTGAAAAGAAATAATGGAAACAGAAGCTTTTCTTATGAAACCAAAGTGTCAATATCATTTATCCTAATGAGTAGAATGAGTATGGTGCGCAATCATGAAAAGAAAGGTGATTATTATGTCAATCACTGTTTATCTTAATTAACAAATAATCTTTAAAAAATGATGGAAGATAAGCCTTTCTTATAAAACGAAAACATCAATGTCATTTATCCGAATGAGTAGAATGAGTTTATGGTGCCCAATCTTAAAAAGAAAGGAGATTATTTTATGATTACATCTTTGTCCTAATTAACTGACAAACTTTGATTCTAAAAAATGATGGGAAGAAAAGCTTTCTAAATGAAACCAAAGCATCAGTGTCATTTAACCCAATGAGGAGAATAAGTTTATGGTGCCTAATCATGAAAAGGAAGGGAGATTACTATATGAATCCGTGTTTGTCTCGATTGGCAAGAAAACTTTAACACTAAAAAATGATAGAGAGAGAAGCTTTTCTTATGAAACCAAAGCATCAATGTCATTTATCTCAATGAGGAGAATAAGTTTACGGTACCCAATCATGAAAAGAATGGAGAGTACTATGTGAATCTATATTTATCCCAATTGAGAAACAAACTTTAATTCTAAAAAATGGTGGAAAGAAAAGCTTTTCTTATGGAACCAAAGCATCAATGTCATTTAACCCAATGAGCAGAATACGTTTATGGTGCCTAATCATGAATAGAAAGACATTGTTTTGTGAATCCGTGTTTGTCCCGATTGACAAATAAACTTTAGCTAAAAAATGATGGAAAGAGAAGCTTTTCTTATGAATGCAAAGTGTAATGTCATTTATCCCAATAAGTAGAACGAGTTTAAGGTGCCCAACATGAAAAGAAAGGAAATTATTATGTAATTCCGTGTTTGTCCTAATTGATAAATAAACTTTAACTATAAAAAAATGAAAGAGAACTTTTCTTATTAAACCAAAGCATCAATCTCGCTTATCCTAAGGAGTACAATGAGTTTATGGTGCCAATCATGAAAAAAAAAAAGAAATTATTATGGCAATCCGTGTTTGTCCTAATTGACAAATAAACTTTAACTCTAAAAAATAATGGAAAGAGAAGCATTTATTATGAAACCAAAGCATCATTGTCATTTATCCTAATGAATAGAACATGTTTATAGTGCCTAATCATGAAAAGAAAGGAGATTATTATATGATTCTGTGTTTGTCCCAACTGACAAATAAATTTTAACTCTAAAAAATAATGGAAAAAGAAGCCTTTCATATTAAACCAAAGCATCAATGTTATTTATCCTAATTAGTTGAATGAGTTATGGTGCCAAATCATTAAAAGAAAGGAGATTATCATGTGATTCTGTCTTTGTCCTAATTAACTGACGAACTATGATTCTAAAAAATGATGGGAAGAAAAGCTTTTTAAATGAAACTAAAGTATCAATGTCATTTATCCTAACGTGGGGAATAAGTTTATGGTGTCCAATGGTGAAAAGAAAGGAGATTATTATGTGAATCCATGCTTATCCCAATTGAAATAAATTTTAGCTCTAAAAAATGATGGAAAAAAGTGTTTCTTATGAAATAAAGCATCAATGTGATTATCCCAATAAAGAGAATGAGATTATGGTGCCCAATCATGGAAGGAAAGGAGATTACTATATAAATTCATGTTTGCTCTTATTGACAAATTAACTTTAACACTAAAAAAAGATACAAAGAGAAGTGTTTCTTATGAAACCAAAGCATCAATGTCATTAGCCCAATGAGAAGAATGAGTTTCTGGTGCCCAATCATGAAAAGAAAGGAGATTACTATATGAATTTGTGTTGGTCCTAATTGAGAAACAAGCTTTATTTCTAAAAAATGGTGGAAAGAGAAACTTTTCTTACAAAACCAAAGCGTCAATGTCATTTATCACAATAAAAAGAATGAGTTTATTATGGGGAATTAGTTTATGGTGCCCAATCATGAAAAAAAAAAGATTATTGTGTGAATCCGTGTTTGTCCCACTTGAAAAATAAACTGTAACTCTAAAAAATGATGGAAAGAGAAGCTTTTCATATGGAACCAAAGCATCATTGTCATTTATCCCAATGAGTAGAATGAGTTTATACTGCCCAACCATGAATAGAAAGGAGATTATTATGTGAATCCGTGCTTGTGCCGATTAATAAATGAACTTTAACACCAAAAAATAATGAAAAGAAAAGCTTTTCTTATAAATCAAAGCATCAATGTCACCTATCCCAATAAGGGCAATTAGTTTATGCTGCCCAATCATGAAAATAAAGTAGATTACTACAAGAATTCATGTTTGTCTTAATTAACAAATAAACTTTAATTCTAAAAAATGGTGGAAAGATAAGGTGTCATTATGAAACCAAAGCATCAATGTAATTTATTCCAATGAGTAGAACAAGTTTATGGTGCCTAATAATGAAAAGAAAATAGATTAGTATATGATTCAGTCTTTGTGCTAATTGACTGATAAACTTTGATTCTAAAAAAAGATAGGAAGAAAAGCTTTTTAAAAGAAACTAAAGTGTCAATTCATTTATCATAATGCGAGGAATAAATTTATGGTGCCTAATCATGAAAAAAAAGAGAGATATTAGGTGAATCCGTGTTTGTCCCAATTGATAAATGAACTTCAACTCTAAAAAATAATGGAAAGAGAAGGTTTCCTTATGAAACCAAAGCATTAATGTCATTTATCCCAATGAGTAGAACGATTTATGGTGCCCAATCATGAAAAAAAAAGAGATTACTACACGATTTTGTATTTGTTCTAATTAACTGATGAACTTTGCTTCTATAAAAATGATGGGAAGAAAAGCTTTTTAAATGAAACTAAACTATCAATGTCATTTATCCTAATGCCCAGAATGAATTTATGGTGCCCAATCATGAAAAGAAAGAAGATTACTATTTGAATCCGCGTTTGTCCTAATTGATAAATGAACTTTAACTCTAAAAAATGACAAAAAAAGAGCTTTTCTTACAAGACCAAACTATCATTGTGATTTTCCCAATGCAGGGAATGAATTAATGTTGCCCAATCATGAAAAGAAAGGAGATTTTTATTTGATTCTATCTTGGTTTTATTTGATTGATGAACTTTGATTCTAAAAATTGATAGGAAGAAGAGCTTTTTAAATGAAACTAAAGCATGAATGGCATTTATCCTAGTGTGTGAAATGAGTTTATGGTGCCCAATTATGAAAAAAAAGCAGGTTATTATGTTCATCTATGTTTGTACCAATTGACAAAGAAACTTAAACTCTAAAAAATGATGAAAATAGAACCTTTTCTTATGAAGCCAAAGCATTAATGTCATTTATCACAATGAGTAGAATAAGTTTATGGTGCCCAGTCATGAAAAGAAAGGAGATTATTATGTCAATTCATGTTTGTCTCAATTGACAAATAAACTTTAACTCTAAAAAATAATGGAAGAGAAGCTTCTCTTATGAAATGAAAACATCAACGTCATTTATTCCAATAAGTAGAATGAGTTTATGGTGCCCAATCTTGAAAAGAAAGGATATTATTATATGATTACGTCTTTGTCCTAACTGACTGATGAACTTTGATTCTAAAAAATGGTGGGAAGAAAAGCTTCTAAATAAAACTAATGTATCAATGTCATTTATCCTAATACAGGGAATGAGTTTATGGTGCCCAATCATGAAAGGAAAGGAGATTATTATGTGAATCCGTATTTGTCCTGATTGACAAATAACCTTTAACTCTAGAAAGTAATGGAAAAAAAAGATTTTATTAAGAAACCAAAGCATCATTGGCATTTATCCTAATGAGTAGAACATGTTTATAGTGCTCAATCATTAAAAAAAAGAGATTATTATGTGATTCTATCTTTGTCCTAACTGATTGACGAACTTTGATTCTAAAAAATGAAGGGAATAAAAGCTTTTTTAAAAGAAACTAAAGCATCAATGTCATTTATCCCAATACGAAGAATAAATTTATGGTGCCCAATCATGAAAAAATGGCAATCTTTATGTGAATCCCTGTTTATCCCAACTGATAAATGAACATTGAGCCTAAAAAATGAAGGAAAGAGAAGCTTTTCATATGAAACTAAAGCATTAGTGTCATGTATCCTAATGAGAAAAATGTGGTTATGGTGCCTAATGATGAAAAAAAAGGAGATTACTATGTGAATCCACATTTATCTGAGTTTACAAACGAACTATAATTCCAAAAAATGATGGAAAAAGAAGGTTTTCTTAAGAAACCAAAGCATCAATGTCATTTATCCTAATGAGTAGAAAAAGTTTATGGTGCCTAATCATGAAAAGAAAAGAAATTATTATGTGATTCTGTCTTTGTTGTAATTGGCTAGCGAACTTTGATTCAAAAAAATGATGGGAAGAAAAGCTTTTTAAATGAAACTAAAGCATCAATGTCATTTATCCCAATGCAGGGAATGAATTTATGGTGCATAATCATGAAAAGAAAAGAGATTATTATGTGAATCCATATTTGTTCCAATTGACAATGAACTTTAACTCTAAAAGATAATGGAAAGAGAGCTTTTCTTATAAAACTAAAGCATCAATGTCATTTATCCCTATGAGGACAATGAATTTATGGTGCCCAATCATGAAAAGAAAGAAGATTACTATTTGAATCCATGTTTCTCCCAATTGACAATTGAACTTTAACTCTAAAAAATGCTGAAAAGAATAGGCTTTCCTATAAAACCAAAGCATCAATATCATTTATCCCAATGAGTAGAATGAGTTTACAATGCCCAATCATGAAAAGAAAGTAGATTATTATGTGAATTCGTGTTTGCCCAAATTGGCAAATGAACTTTAACACTAAAAAATGATGGAAAGAAAAGCATTTTTTATGAAACCAAAGCATCAATGTCATTTATCCCAATAAGTGAAACAAGTTTATGGTGCCCAATCATGAATAGAAAGAAATTATTATGTGATTCCATCTTTATCTTATTTGATTGATGTAATTTTGACTATGAAAAAATGATGGGAAAAAAACCTTTCTAAATGAAATTAAATCATCAATGTCATTTATCCCAATGCATGGAATAAGATTATGGTGCCCAATCATGAAAAGAAAGTGGATTATTATGTTAATCCGTGTTTGTCCCAATTAACAAATGAATTTTAACATTAAAAAAATGGTGGAAAGAGAAGCGTTTCTTATGAAACCAAAGCATCAATGTCATTTATACCAATAAGGATAATAAGTTTATGGTGCCCAATCATGAAAGAAAGGAGATTACTATGTGAATCTGTGTTTGTCCTAATTGACAAATGAACTTTAACTCTAAAAAATGATGGAAAGAGAAAGTTTTCCTATGAAACCAAAGCATCAATGTCATTTATCCTAAGGAGTAGAAGGAGTTTATGATGACCAACCATTAAAAGAAAAGAGATTATTATGTGATTCCATCTTTGTCCTAATTGGATGATGAACTTTGATTCTAAAAAATGATGGGAAGAAAAGGTTTTTAAAAGAAACTAAAGCACAAATGTCATTTATCCCAATGCGGGGAATGAATTTTTGTTGCCCAATCATTGAAAGAAAGAAAATTACCATGTCAATCGTTATTTGTACCAATTGACAAATGAACTTTAACTTTAAAAAATGATAAAAAAAAAGCTTTTCTTATGAAACCAAAGCATCAGTGTCATTTATCCCAATAAGTATAATTAGTTTATAGTGCCTAATCATGAAAAGAAAGGCAATTCATATAATGATGGAAAGAGAAGCTTTTCTTACAAAACAAAAGCATCAATGTCACTTATCCCAATGAGTAGAATGAGTTAATGGTGCCCAATCATTAAAAAAAGGTAATTATTATGTGAATCAGTGTTTGTCCCGATTGATAAATGAACTTTAACAATAAAAAATGATGGAAAGAGAATTGTTTCTTATGACACCAAAGCATCAATGTCTTTTATCCCAATGAGTTGAACGGGTTTATGGTGCCCAATAATGAGAAAAAAAGAGGTTATTATGTGAATCTGACTTTGTCCCAATTAACAAATAAGCTTTAACACTAAAAAATGATAGAAAGAGAAGCTTTTCTAATGAAAGCAAAACATAATGCCATTTATCCCAAGGAGGACAATGAGTTTATGGTGCCCAATCATAAAAAGAAAAGAGACTACTATAAGAATCTATGTTTGTCCCAATTAAAAAACAAACTTTAATTCTTAGAAATGGTGGAAAGAGAAGGTTTCCGTATAAAACCAAAGCATTAATATCATTTATCCTAATAAGTACAATGAGTTTATGGTGCCCAACCATGAAAAGAAAAAAGATTATTATGTGATTTCATCTTTGTCCTAATTGACTGATGAACTTTGATTCTAAAAATTGATGAGAAGAAAAGCTTTTTAAAAGAAACGAAAGCACCAATGTCATTTATCCCAATGCAAGGAATGAATTTTTGTTGCCCTATCATGAAAAGAAAAAAGATTATTATGTCAATCCGTGTTTGTCCTAATTGACAAATGAACTTTAACTTTAAAAAATGATGGAAAAAAAAGCTTTTCTTATGAAACCGAGCATCAATGTCATTTATCCCAATGAGTAGAATGAGTTTATGGTGCGTAATCATGAAAATAAAGGTTATTATTATTTGACTCAGTGTTTGTCTTGATTGACAAATGAACTTTAACATTAAAAAATGATGGAAAGAGAAGCGTTTCCTATGAAATCAAAGCATCAATGTCGTTTATCCCAATGAGGAGAACGAGTTTATGGTGCCCACTCATGAAAAGAAGGGAGATTACTATATGAATCCATATTTGTCCCAATTGAGAAATAAGCCTTAATTCTAAAAAATAGTGGAAAGAAAGCTTTTCTTATAAAACTAAAGCATCAATGTCATTTATCCCAATGAGTAAAATGACTTCACGGTGCCCAATCATGAAAAGCAAAGAGATTATTATGTGACTTTGTCTTTTGTCCTCATTAACTGACAAACTTTGATTCTAAAAAATGATGGGAAGAAAAGCTTTTTAAATGAAACCAAAGCATCAATGTCATTTATACCAATGCGGGGAATGAGTTTATGGTACTTAATCATGAAAAGAAAAAAGATTATTATGCAAATCCGCATTTGTCCAATTGACAAATAAACTTCAACTCTAAAAAATAATGGAAATAGAAGCTTTTCCTATGAAACCAAAGCATCAAAATCATTTATCACCATTAGTAGAACGAGTTTATGGTGCCCAATCATGAAAGGAAAGATTATTATGTGTCCTATTTGACTAATGAACTTTGACTCCAAAAAAATGATGGAAAAAAAGCTTTTTAAATGAAATTAAAGCACCAATGTCATTTATCCTAATGCATGAAATGAGTTTATGGTGTCTAATCATGAAAATAAATGGGATTATTATGTAAGTCCATGCTTGTCCCAATTGACAAATAAACTTTAACATTAAAAAATGATGGAAAGAGAAGCATTTCTTATGAAACCAAAGCATCAATGTCATTTATCCTAATGAGGAGAATAAGTTTACGGTGCCTAATCATGAAAGGAAAAGAGAATACGATGTGAATCCATGTTGTCCTGATTGATAAATAAACTTTAACACTAAAAAATGATAGAAAAAGAAGCTTTTCTTATGAAACCAAAGCATTAATGTCGTTTATCCCAATAAGGAGAATGAGTTTACGGTGACCAATCATGAAAAGAAAAGAAATTACAATGTGAATCGTGTTTGTCCTAATTGAGAAACGAACTTTTACTCTAAAAAATGATGGAAAGAGAAGCTTTTCTTATGAAACCAAAGCATTAATGTCATTTATCCTAATGAATAGAATGAGTTTATGGTGCCCAATCATGAAAAGAAAGGAGAAAGTTGTGTGAATCCATATTTGTCCCAGTTAAAAAATAAAACTTAACATTAAAAAATGATAAAAAGAGAAGTGTTTCTTATGAAACCAAACATCAATGTCATTTATCCCAATGAGTAGAATGAGTTTATGGTGGTCAATCATGAAAGGAAAGGTGATTACTATATGAATCCCTATTTGTTTTAATTGACAAATGAACTTTAACACTAAGAAATGACAGAAAGAGAAGCTTTTCTTATGAAAACAAAGAATCGATGTCATTTATCTCAATAAGGAGAATGAGTTTATTGTGCCCAATCATGAAAAGAAAATATATTACTATGTGAATTCGTGTTTGTCCCTATTGAGAAACAAACTTTCATTTTAAGAAATGGTGGAAAGAGAGGCTTTTCTTATGAAACCAAATAATCAATGTCATTTATCCCAAGGATAAAAATAAGTTTACAGTGTGCAATAATGAACGAAAAAGAGATTACTATGTAAATCTGTGCTTGCCCTAATTGACAAATGAACTTTAACACTAAAAAATGATAGAAAGCGAAGCTTTTCTTATGAAACCAAAGCATCTATGTCATTTATCCCAATAAGAAGAATGGATTTATGGTACCTAATCATGAAAAGAAAGAAGATTACTATATGAATTCGGGTTTGTCTCAATCGTGAAATGAACTTTAACTCTAAATAATGATGAAAAGAAAAGCTTTTCTTATGAAACCAAAGCATCAATGTCATATATCCCAATGAGTAGAACGACTTTATGGTGCCTAGTCATGAAAAAAAGATATTACTATGTGAATCCTTGTTTATCCTAATTAACAAATGAACTTTAACATTAAAAAATGATGGAAAAAAAAGTGTTTCTTATGAAACCAAAGCATCAATGTCATTTATTCAAATGAAAAGAATGAGTTTACGGTGCCTAATCATAAAGGAAAAGAGATTACTATGTGAATCCGTGTTTGTCTTTATTGACAAATGCACTTTAACACTAAAAAATGAGAGAAAGAGAAGCTTTTCTTATGAAACTGAAGCATCAATATCATTTATCCCAAAGAGGAGAATGAGTTTACGGTGCCCAATAATGAAAAGAAATGAGATTACTATGTCAATCTGTGTTTGTCCTAATGGAGAAATAAACTTTAATTCTAAAAAATGGTGGAAAGAGAAGCTTGTCTTATGAAACCAAAGCATTGATGTTATTTACCTTAATGAGTTAAATAGGTTTATGGTGCCCAATCATAAATAGAAAGGAGATTATTATGTGAATCTATATTTGTCTTGATTGACAAATGAGCTTTAACACAAAAATGATGGAAAGAAAAGCTTTTCTTATGAAAGCAAAATGTAAAGTCATTTACCCTAATGAGGACAATGAGTTTATGGTGCCTTATTATAGAAAAAAAAGAGACTAGTATAAGAATTCATGCTTGTCCCAATTAACAAACAAACTTTAATTCTAAAAATGGTAGAAATAGAAGGTTTTCTTATGAAGCCAAGGCATCAATGTCATTTATCCCAATGTGTAGAATGAGCTTATGGTGCCCAATCATGAAAGGAAAGAAGATTATTATGAGATTCTGTCTTTGTTCTAATTGACTGAGAAACTTTGATTCTAAAAAATGATGGGAAGAAAAGCTTTTTAAATGAAACTAAAGCATCAATGTCATTTATCCAGATATGGAGAATGAGTTTATGGTGCCCAATCATAAAAGAAAGGAGATTATTATACGAATCTGCGTTTGTCTAATTGATAAATAAAATTTAGCTCTAAAAATAATGGAAAAAGAAGCTTTTCTTATGAAACCAATGCATCAATATCACTTATCCCAATTAGTAGAATGAGTTTATTGTGCCCAATCATGAAAGAAAAGAAGATTATTATGTGGTTCCATCATTGTCCTATTTGACTGATGAACTTTGACTCCAAAAAATGATGGGAAGAAAAGCATTTTTAAATGAAATTAAAGCATCAATGTCATTTTTCCTAATGTGTGGAATGAGTTTATGGTGCTCAATCATGAAAAAAAAAAGAGGATTACTACGTGAATCTGTGCTTGTCCTAATTAACAAATAAACTTTAACATAAGAAAATGATGGAAAGAGTAGCGCTTCTTATGAAACCAAAGCATCAATGTCATTTATCCTGATGAGGAGAAAGCATTTACAGTGCCCAATCATGAAAAAAATGTGATTACTAAGTGAATCCATGTTTGTCCTAATTAAGAAACGAACTTAAAAAAATGATGGAAAGAGAAGCTTTTCTTATGAAACCAAAGGATCAATGTCATTTATCCCAATAAGTAAAACTCATTTTTGGTGCCTAATCATGAAAGGAAAGGAGATATTATGTGAATCCGTGTTTTTCCTAATTAACAAATAAACTTTAACATTAAAAAATGATGGAAAGAGAAGCATTTCTTACAAAACCAAAGCGTCAATTACACTTATCCCAATGAGGAGAATGAGTTTACAGTGCCTAATCATGAAAGGAAAGGAGATTGCTATGTGAATCCGTGTTTGTCCCGATTGATAAATGAACTTTAACACAAAAAAATGATAGAAAAATGAGCTTTTCTTATCAAACCGAAGCATCAATGTCATTTATCCCCATGAGTAAAATGAGTATATGGTGCTTAATCATGAAAAGAAAGGAGATTATTATATGAATCTGTGTTTGTCCCAATTGACAAATGAACTTTAACTCTAAAAAATGATGGAAAGAGAAGGATTTCTTATAAAACCAAAGCTCCAATGTCATTTATCCCAATGAATAGAATGAGTTTATGGTGCCTAATCATGAAAAGAAAGAAAATTATTATGTGAATATGTGTTTGTCTCAATTGATAAATGAACTTTAACACTCAAAAATAATGGAAAAAGAAGCATTTCTTAAGAAATCAAAGCATCAACTTCATTTATCCTAATAAGGAGAATGAGTTTACGTTGCCCAATCATTGAAAGAAAAAAAGATTACTATACGAATCCGTGTTTCTCCCGATTGACAAATGAACTTTAACACTAAAAAGTAATGGAAAGAGAAGCTTTTCTTATGAAATCAAAACATCAATGTCATTTATCCCAATAAGGACAATGAGTTTACAGTGCCCAATCATGAAAAGGAAAAAGATTACTATGTGAATCCGTGTTTGTCCTAATTGAGAAATGAACTTTAATTCTAAAAAATGGTGGAAAGAAAAGCTTTTCTTTTGAAACCAATGCACTAATATCATTTATCCCAATAAGTAGAATGAGTTTACGGTACACAATCATGAATAGAAAAGAGATTATTTTATGAATGCATGTTTGTCTTGATTGACAAATGAACTTTAACACTAAAAAATGTCGAAAAGAGAAGCTTTTCTTATAAAACCAAAGCATCAATGCCATTTATCCTAATAAGGAGAATGAGTTTATGGTGCTCAATCATGAAAAGAAAAGAGATTACTATGTGAATCCGTGTTTGTCCTAATTGAGAAATGAACTTTAATTCTAAAAAATGGTGGAAGAAAAAGCTTTTCTTCTGAAACCAATGCACTAATGTCATTTATCCCAATAAGTAGAATGAGTTTATGGTGCACAATCATGAATAGAAAAGAGATTATTTTATGAATGCATGTTTGTCTTGATTGACAAATGAACTTTAACACTAAAAAATGTAAAAAAGAGAAGCTTTTCTTATAAAACCAAAGATCAATGCCATTTATCCTAATAAGGAGAATAAGTTTATAGTGCTCAATCATGAAAGGAAAGGAGATTACTATGTGAATCCTTGTTTATCCTAATTGAAAAACAAAATTTAATTCTAAAAAATGGTGGAAAGAAAAGCTTTTTTATGAAACCAAAGTATTAATGTCATTTATCCCAAGGAGTAGAATGACTTTATGGTGCCTAATCAGGAAAAAAAAGAGATTACTATGTAAATCCCTGCATATCCTAATTGAGAAATGAGCTTTAATTCTAAAAAATAATGGAAAGTGAAGCTTTTCTTACGAACCCAAAGCATCAATGTCATTTATCCCAATGAAAAAAAATGAGTTTATGGTGCCTAATCATGAAAAGAATAGAGATTATTATGTGATTCTCTGTCCTAACTGATTGACAAATTTTGGTTTTAAAAAATAATGGGAAAAAAATCTTTCTAAATGAAACTAAAGCATCAATGCCATTTGTCTAGATGCGGGGAATGAGTTTATGGTGCCCAATCATGAAAAGAAAGGAGATTATTGTGCAAATCCACATTTGTGTAATTGACAAATAAACTTTAACGCTAAAAAACGATTTAAAAAGAAGCTTTTCATATGAAACCAAAGCATTAACATCATTTATCCCAATTAGTAGAAAGAGTTTATGGTGCCTAATCATAAAAAGAAAAGAGATTACTATGTGAATTCGTATTTGTCCTAATTGAGAAATAAACTTTAATTTAAAAAAATGGTGGAAAGAGAAGCTTTTCTTATGAAACCAAAGCAACAATGTCATTTAACCCCATGAGTTGAACGAGTTTATGGTGCCCAATAATGAATAGAAAGAGGTTATTAGGTGAATCCGACTTTGTCCCAACTGACAAATAGGCGTTAACACTAAAAAATTGATGGAAAAAGAAGCTTTTCTAATGAAAGTAAAGCATAATGTCATTTATCCCAATGAGGATAATGACTTTATGGTGCCCAATCATAAAAAAAAAAGAGAATACTATAAGAATCCGTGTTTGTCCTAATTGAAAAACAAACTTTAATTCTAAAAAATGATGGAAAGAGAAGGTTTCCTTATGAAACTAAAGCGTTAATGTCATTTATCCCAATTAGTAGAACGAGTTCATAGTGCCCAATCAAGAAATGAAAGGAGATTATTATCTCATTCCATCTTTGTCCTAATTGGCTGACGAACTTTGATTCTAAAAAATGATGGGAAGAGAAGCTTTTTAAAAGAAACTAAAGCATCAATGTCATTTACCTCGTGTAGGGAATTAATTTATGGTGCCCAATTAAGAAAAGAAAGGAAATTATTATGTGAATCCGTGTTTGTCCCAATTGACAAATAAATTTTAACTCTAAAAAAGGATGAAAAGAGAAGCCTTTCTTATGAAACCAAAGCATCATGTCATTTATCCTAATAAAGAGCATGAGTTTATTATGCCCAATCATGAAAGGAAAGGCGATTACTGTGTGAATTCATGTTTGTCCTAATTATCAAATGAACTATAATTCTTAAAAATGGTGGAAAGAAAAGTTTTTCTTGTGAAACCAAAGCATCAATGTCATTATCCCAATGAGCAGAATGAGTTTATGGTGCCCAAACATGAAAAGAAAAAAATTATTATGTGGCTCCGTCTTCGTCCTAATTGGCTGACAAACTTTGATTCTAAAAAATTTTGGGAAGAAAAGCTTTTATGAAACTAAAGCATCAATGTCATTTATCCAAATGCGAGAAATGAAATTATAGTGCCCAATCATAAAAAAACAGAGATTATTATGTGAATCTGAGTTTGTCCCAATTGAAAAATGAATTTTAACACTAAAAAATGATAGAAAGGGACGCGTTTCTTATGAAACCAAAGCATCAATGCCATTTATCCCAATAAAGAGTATGAGTTTATGGTGCCTAAACATGGAAAAAAAGAGATTGCTATATGAATCCCTATTTTTTCCAATTGAGAAATGAGCTTTAATTCTAAAAAAAGGGGAAAGCGAAGGCTTTCTTATAAAACTAAAGCATAAGTGTCATTTATCCCAATGAGTAGAACGAGTTTATGGTGCCCAATCATGAACGAAAAGGAGATTATTATGTGATTTTGTCTTCGTCCTAATTAACTGACAAGCTTTATTTCTAAAAAATGATGGAAAGAAAAGCTTTTTAAATGAAACTAAAGCATCAATGTCATTTATCCAGATACAAGGAATGAGTTTATGGTGCCCAATCATGAAAGGAAATGAGAATATTATGTGAATCCATATATGTCCTAATTGACCAATAAACTTTAACTCTAAAAAATGATGGCAAGAAAAGCATTTCTTAAGAAACCAAAGCATCAATGTCATTTATCCCAATGAGTAGAACGAGTTAATGGTCCCCAATTTTAAAATGAAAAGAGATTATTATGTGATTCTGTATTTATCCTAATTGGCTGACAAACTTTGATTCTAAAAAGTGATAGCAAGAAAAGCTTTTTAAATGAAACTAAAGCATCAATTTCATTTATCCCAATGTAGGGAATAAGTTTATGGTGCCCAATCATGAAAAGAAAGGAGATTATTATACGAATCCATTTTTTTCTAATTGACAAATAAATTTTAACTCCAAAAAATGATGGAAAGAGAAGCTTTTCTTATGAAACCAAAGTATTAACGTTATTTATCCCAATTAGTAGAATGAGTTTATGGTGCCTAATCATGAAAATAAAGGGGATTACTATGTGAATTTGTATTTGTCCTAATTGAGAAATGAACTTTAATTCAAAAAAAATGGTGGGAAAGAAGCTTTTCTTATGAAACCAAAGCATAAATGTCATTTAACCCAATGAGTTGAATGAGTTTATGGTGCCTAATAATGAATAGAATAGAGGTTATTATGTGAATCTGACTTTGTCTCGATTGATAAATGAGCTAAATAGAAGCTTTTCTATTTAGATGGTGGAAATAGAAGCTTTTCTAATAAAAGGAAAATGTAATGTCATTTTATCCAATAAGGATAATGAGTTTATGGTGCCCAATCCTAACAAGAATGGAGACTACTATGAGAATCCATGTTTGTCCTAATTGAAAAACAAATTTTAATTCTAAAAAATGGTGAAAAGAGAAGGTTTCCTTATGAAACCAAAGCATTAATGTCATTTATCCCAATAAGTAGAACGAGTTTATGGTGCCCAATCATAAAAGGAAAGGAGATTATTATCTCATTCCGTCTTTGTCCTAATTGACTGATGAACTTTGATTATAAACAATGATGGGAAGAAAAGCTTTTTAAAAGAAACTAAAGCATCAATGCCATTTATCCCCATGCCGGGAATGAATTTATGGTGCCCAATTAAGAAAAGCAAGAAAATTATTATATGAATCTGTGTTTGTCCCAATTGACAAGTGAATTTAACGCTAAAGAAGACAAAAAGAGAAGCCTTTCTTATGAAACCAATGCATCAATGTTATTTATCCCAATAAGAAGAATGAGTTATTATGCCCAATATTGAAAGGAAAGGATATTACTATGTGAATCCATGTTTGACCCAATTGTCAAATGAGCTATAATTCTTTAAAATGGTGGAAAGAAAAGGGTTTTCTTATGAAACCAAATCATCAATGTCATATATCCCAATGAGTAGAATAAGTTTACGGTGCCTAAACATGAAAAGAAAAAAGATTATTACACGACTCCATCTTCATCCTAATTGATTGACAAACTTTGATGCTAAAAAATTTTAGGAAGAACAGCTTTTATAAAACTAAAGCATTAATGCCATTTATCCTAATGCAGGAAATGAATTTTTAGTGCCCAATCATGAAAAGAACAGAGATTATTATGTGAATCTGTGTTTGTCCCAATTGACAAATGAACTTTAACAATAAAAAATGATGGAAAGAGAAGTGTTTCTTATGAAACCAAAGCATCAATGCCATTTATCCTAATGAGGAGTATGAGTTTATGGTGCCTAATCATGGAAATAAAAGAGATTGCTATGTGAATCTTTATTTCTCCCAATTGAGAAACAAGCTTTAATTCTAAAAAATAAGGGAAAAAGAAGTTTTTCTTATGAAACCAAAGCATCGGTGTCATTTATCCCAATGAGTAGAATGAGTTTATGGTGCCCAATCATGAAAGAAAAGAAGATTATTATGTGATTTTATCTTCGTCCTACTTGATTGACAAACTTTGATTCCAAAAAATGATGGAAAGTGAAGCTTTTCTTATGAAACCAAAGCATCAATGTCATTTATCCCAACGAGGACAATGAGTTTATAGTGCCCAATCGCGAAAAGAAAGGAGATTACTATATGAATCTGTGTTTGTCCTAATTGAGAAATGAACTTTAATTCTAAAAAATGGTGGAAAGAGATTCATCAATGTCATTTATCTCAATGAGTAGAATGAATTTATGGTGCCTAATCATGAATAGAAAGGAGATCATTTTGTGAATGCATGTTTGTCCTAATTGACAAATGAATTTTAATACTAAAAAATGACGAAAAGAGAAGTTTTTATTATAAAACCAAAGCATCAATGTCATTCATCCCAATGAGGAGAATGAGTTTACAGTGCGAAATCATGAAAAGAAAGGAGATTACATGAAACTGTGTTTGTCCCGATTGAGAAATGAACTTTAACTTTAGAAAATGGTGGAAAAAAAAGCTTTCTTTGTGAAACAAAACCATCAATGTCATTTATCCCAATGAGCAGATCAAGTTTATGGTGCCCAATCATGAATAAAAAAAAGATTATTAT
>JBBYHO010196347.1:0-36220 GCA_038382025.1 Adansonia gregorii | reverse complement strand
TGTCTACCAAAATTTTAATTTATCAAAATTTTGAGAAATCAATTCACCCCCCTCTTGATTTCATTCACCACCTAAAGATCTAACAGAAAGAGAGGTCGTTAGGCAAATCACTCATCCAATCGAGTCTCGGGTGCCAGACGTGAAGTGGCTATAAACTTGGAGTCACCATCAATCATTTTAGGCTAGGTAGGATCGGATGCCTAGTGGGAAAAATATTTTGAGTCACGAAACTTAAAACATCAATTTCAAGGGCTACAAAGTTCAAAGATTCATTGGTTAGGTTTGGGTGTTGGTTATGTGAAGAACTAGCATCCTTATCTCACTTTGGTCTTGATTAAATCGATTCCATTTAGTCATTATTTGGATATAATTCCTTTTAATGCATGAAGTTTTGTACATTTAGATCCAGGTTTTTTCCTATTCTTTTTAAGAAAACTAGCTCACAAGATGTGAGGAACATAGGGATTTATGTGAAAACAATATACGGATTGGATTAAAAGAATTTTAGATGTTCAGTGTTAGGCATTGGAGAGATACCAAGATGGAACATTGCCTTGTAAGTTTTATTGAAAAATAAATTTTAAACATGAATGCATGATAATCACTACAAAAAGAAACATGTTAGTAGGACGAAAAAGAGAAATATAATAATATCATAAACAAGTAATCACAAAAAAAAAATGTAAAAAGAAGGGACGCTCGAAATGTAACTCATACTTGCCTTCAATTATTGAATAGTAACTAGGATGACAATTTTAGAAACCGATCTGGATTTGAGGGCCAAAGATGATTTTAATGAAAGTAGTCTGAGGTATTCAAAAGAGAGAAAATTTTGGATTTTTTTAGGTAAAGCGGGGTTGGAGTATCCCCTTGGAGAAATAGAGTTAGAGTATCCCCAAAGATAGAGTTAGGAAAATATTTAAGAATAAAAGGAACTTTTGAACTTTTAAATAATAACGGGGTTGGAGTATCCTCACTAGTGAAAATTTTAATATGGAGGAAAAACAATATTTACTATCAAATCATTTTTATATTTTAGCCTTCATCTGAGTCTAAAGGGCTTATAATATGGGGGAACCAATCAGATGAATTTCGAGACATTCAAATGCTTCGATAAAAAGAGATTCAAAAATTAAGTTAAAAAAATAGGGGATAGCATCATGCCATCTCCTTTCTCGAATTTATTTTAGGTGCATCTGAAGGCCTCAAGGGTAAATGAAAGACCATTGGAAAGGTAACTTGATAAGGTTTAATGTAAAAATATTTCAAAAATCCTAGATAATTATTTTCTAGGCAAAATTAATTTTTGAATTTTGGACTACCTCTAAACTAGTAGAATGTACAAGTATAAAAGCATGATGGATTTTGAAAAAAATGTTCCAGGCTTATCCAGAATCATTAGATCATGAATAATACCTTTCTAAAAAAGGAATTTTGTGAACTTTATAGGAAAAATATTTACACTATTAAAAAAAATCATGTGATAGGCCAAAATAGCTCAAACAAAATATTACACACTCGTTTTAAGAGTTCCAAATAGCAAAGGTTTGAAAAATCATAACTCCCTTATCCTGGACGATCTAAGGGTAGACAAGACACCGTTAGAAAGGTAATTTGATGCCCTTTACGAGAAAAATATTATAAAAATCAAAGAAAATATTTTATGGTCCAAAAATGAATTTTAAATTTTAGACTAACATGTTGCCAAGATGAAAATAGGGGATTATTTGATTTTTCAGGTTCCTTCAGGGTTGAACTCAAATTATGGACGTTTGAATGTCCATAACATAGGGAAAAGAGTGACACGAGCATCATGAGTTTATTCCATAATCCCAAAGCTGTTTGGGATGATGAAACAACCTGTTGACCATGTCATAAAGGTGTTGAACTCAAGATCAAGGCTTAGTGTTTCCCAACCAAAAAAAGGGTTCTTCTGCTTGAAAAACAACATCTTTAAACTTATGTCACCATGAATCTAGAGCTAAAATATTTGTTTTATCCCTAGTATTGGAATACCAATTTCATGAAAACATTACATACATGCGATTTTCCATCTATCAGAGGTAGCATGAACTTAACTTAGGGATTTTTTCTGAAAATTAGGTTTTCAAGAAACAAGCAAGCATTTTCACGAAGATGTCATAAACAAAATACAATGCAGACAATGATAAACATGGATTAAACATGCAAACATACAAAGACTTGAAAATGGGATAAAAATGCAAGAAGATGATAAATAAGGTGCATAAAGAAAATATGAACACGTTTAAACAAAGAAATGGACACTGGAGTTGTCAAGACAGCATTTTTATTTCATGAGCCTCCTTAAAATATAAGGAAATGTATGAACATGCATAAGACATGTTAAGGTGACCATTTGAATATGAGATAGATATATGAATATGGAAGAAACATGGCAAGAAATGCATAAATGTAATGATAAAAATGAAGTACAATAAGTTTATATGTCCAAAGAACATCAAGATGTCAAGAGGGTCATCAAGATCCTAAGACAACAACAATCATGGCAACAATAGTGCGTGAAAGGCTTAGGTGGGTCCTGGCAGCATGAAGGGCTCACTAAAATAAAGTGAATGATAAAAATAAAAAATGTATGGAACAAGGTAGAAAATATATAAGCAAAAGCTTAAACTTCCCTCATCTCTTAAAATAGTGACTTTAAGCTTAATTCCTTCTCTCTCTTTGATATTATTTAGCAAGAAAATGATGAAAGAAAGAAGCTTCTTGGTAATATGGTTGCTGCTAAGGTATTTAAGGGTGAAAGTGCGTGAAAGGTTGAGTTTTTAAAGGTTCTCGTGGTGGTTTTAGGGAGCTATGAGAATAGAAGATGTTTGAGGGTGAAAGGTAATAGAATAATGTTTTGAGTTTTTTGAACTAGGGATTGTTAGAGGATTTTTGGGAATAGATCCAGCCTTTTTTTTAGATTGCTGGAGAGCTTTTTTGAAAAATGGCTAAAGGTTTTTTTTAAGATAGCTAGAAGTCCCCTTTAAATTCACTGCTCAGCCAATGCCTTTAGGAGACAAAGCAAAGGCATTTTTTATCTTTCTCTCCTACACCAAGGGACATCTCCAAGTACTATGCTCAACTAATTTTCTTCATATTGGCTTACCCATGCTGAGTAGAGAGGCAAAAAGGTTGTCACAACCTACAGCTGGAGATGTGCCTGCCATACCTTCTTGTAACCGTATATCTTTATGAAAGTGACCTTTGTCATTGGCTATTTGGGCTTTCGAAATTGGTTTAAATTCGAACATAAGCCTATACTAAAAGTTTGCAATATCTTTTGAAGGCTTCATGGTGCAAAAAAAAACATGTTTGAATAAGACATTAGAAGGCTAAAAAGTGGTCTAAACTAGGCAAAAATACTTTGATGTATCAATAAAAAACATATTGTATCGATACATAAGGAACATTTTACCATGAGCATCGATATAATAGTTGTGTCAATACTAAAAGCAAAAGAATATTATCAATAAAAAACATATTGTATCGATACACAAGGAACATTTTACCATCAGCATCGATATAATAGTTGTGTCAATACTAAAAGCAAAAGAATATTTCCAGTCTTGAGACTCAGAGGCCTGTATTGATACTTTATGGATTTGTATCGATACTCATGCTTGTGTATCGATACATTTTGCCAAAAATCACAACTTTAGCTACTGCCAAGGTCTGCATCAATACAAACAAGCTGGGTATCACCTTAAGATTAAGACCAAACCCTTTTATGTTGATACTACATGTGAAAATTCAAGTTTTTGGCAATGTAAAGGCCCTATATCAATACTTATGCACCAATACAACTTGTGCATACCCGTGGCTTCCCAAGTTACCTTAGCTTGGTCACAAATAATAGGAAATTGATGTGCATTCATTTAAATACCCCTTATGACACCATGAAAAGTGGCCTTTGATGCCTTATTTTTAAAATTTTCTTTAATATGCCCTACAGGCATTTCAGACCTTCTCAAAAAATTTACACGACACCTAGCAGCTGTCCCTCAATTTTTATTTTTATTTTTGATTTTATCATCCTTTGATTGAGTCTTAGGGTGCTAAAAATGGGCCAGATGAAATGAGGTGTCTACAAATTTAATTTGGGTTAAAAGGTTTGCAGAGGTTCTTATCTTGGCTTCTTTCCAATCTTTTTTCGTTTCAAGATTTATGGTTTTAACAGATTTATCATTAGGTAAAACTTACTTTTCATCTTATTCAGTTAACTTTAACAGATCTGATAAGATAAGGCTTTCCTCATAATCCCCTTTAGACTCAACCTCACAAGCACAACTTGGTTGATCAAAATTTATTTTTAAAACTCAGTATGGATATTCATGTTAGTTTCATCTGGGTACCTGAAAATATGGAAAAAGAATAATATAGGTAAAAAAAAGTATGGAAAAGTTTAAAAGTTGGCAAGAAAAATAAGAGTGGACACAAGAGATAAAATGCATAATGCTTGTCATTTTTATTAACAAGAATTAATAAAAGGATGCTCATACAAAGGATCATATGATATGTAGATTTAGTTCATAGAATTACTTTGAAATAGACTTAAACAACATAAGAATCTCAGTTTCAGTCTAAACATTCAAAATAAATCCTAAATAGCATTGACCAGTCTCATGTTTCATTATTGATGTCCCTGGCTCATCAATCATATTGATAGATAAATCTCTAAATGCCTTGTTCAAAATGATCATTATGTTGTCGAAGCTGGTATTTCTTCCTTGATCTGGATTTATATATCTCCTAGATGAAGACTTTTCGATAGTGGTAGAATAGCATCGATTCATGTCTCAAATCTTGACCTAACAAACAGGCCATCCTTTTATCATGGTTTTTTTAAGCTTGCTTTTCTCTTTTGCTATACATTATGCTTGAACCCAAACTCTATTGTTAATTTGGATAATAACTTTTAGAGCTTTGGCAATTCTCTAAAAACAATTTTCAAGTTCCTTTCTAGCCCTAGCAGCCTTGCTGTGGCTAACTTTAGAGTTATATGAGTTCTCATTGATAGATGAGGTTCAACCATCGGTAAGCCCTCCATAACATAAATGGCATTAACAAACGTAAATAACTAAAAACAAAGATTGTGAGACATCCTAATTAGGGTTGATATACTAGGCATCAGTGAAAATAGTAGCGGTAATGTCTTTCTCCCTTGTGATGCTGACAACCTTAATTTCAATAATAAATTTTAACTTTTGGTGCAGCAATGATAGTATTACCCATGCAAAGTGAATTGAAGGCCTTCGTAATAGGCAATTATACAATGAAGCAATGTCTATCACATGGAAATCTATTTCATAGGTGCATGGGCCAATTGTTGTGGGATGGTAATGTTTCAATTGGAAGCTTGTTTTTATAAGACATAGGCATTACATTCAAGGCCAACTTGTTGTTGATGAAAACCTTAGGCAAGGTGCTGCCTTTATAGTGGATAGCTTTGTGAAGGACTTTGTAGTTTCGTCTTCTTCCATAAGAGATCTCATCATCACTAAAGGATATATAATTATCAATGGTGATATTGATTACTAAGTGATCCAGACGGCCTATCAGAATGTCATGTGGGGCATATGCATCATTCAAGACCTTGAAGAGAATGGTCCTATGAGTTTCAAAATTTAATAGTAATGATAGCACAGATATATTGATAGGTTGTTTGTTTAATTGATCGATAATGTTGTATTCGCTGTGCTTGATGAATTTAAAAATTTCATGGCTTCCTTATCATTCACTAGCTCTATAATGGTTGCCAAATCTGATTTTTTTTCATTTTTGGTGTTTGAAGTGTAAGAGTAGTTTTTCTTTTGCTGAATATCACCTTCTAATTTGTGTAGAGCATAACACCTACCCCTGCAAGTTAAATAGCTAACCTTTGTGAGGTCGATGTTAGCTGTTGTTTAGATCCCCTGGTGATTAAAGTTTTACTTTCCTACTTTTAGGGACCACCTTATTGTCATTGTACAGAAAAAGGGATGGAAGCTAGATAATCATCTTGGTGAAGGATAAATAGAGGTAGCCTTAACATCTAGCTAATTTGCAAACAAGACCAATTGGCTTTTCGACACCATAAAGAGGGTGCTTCTCATCTTTATCTATGGCATTGATAAACACACTCATGTTTTTCGCTTTCTCTTTAAACAATTTAATTTTCAAGCAATCCATTATTTTTTAGACCATTTTTAAGAAATCTAAGCAGTATTACAAGGTGTGTCTCTATCAGTAATAGTAACAAAAGGGTTTAGTTGCTTTCTTTTCTTGACTTTTAATTTTTGATACTATCTCAACTTTCATGAAAGCTTGCAATAACTTGCTGATTGGTGTTTTAACTTTTATAATGTTTTTTTAATCTAATAAATCTTTCCATCAATTATCGCATTCACTCATGATTCTGTATTGTTAGGAAGTAGATTGGCCCTAACATTAGGTCCAAGCCCTTGTTTGACCTTAATCACACCTTTCTCTAACAGATTCTATACATTCCTATTGTATGAGGTGCAGTTCTCAATAGGTGGCCTCGTGCCATGGCATGGTACTCATAATAAGTATATTTATCATACAATTTAGGATCTGAAGGTAACTGCAGATTTAGGAACAACTTGGCCACCAATTACTAGCTAATAATTAATAATGGATCTTTTTGTAAGAGTATAAAGCAAACTGAAATGGTCTATCGATGAGGTGCCTGTTGGTTGTTAGGGGCTCTAGTGTTGTTTATGTTGCATGATTGAGCAATTTAAGCAGTGTTAAAGTTTGCCGTTAGGTTGAATCCTGCAAAATAGATCGATTATGGCATTGGAAAGTAGGGATTAAAGCCTAGATAGGCCATGTTGGGAAAGTACATACTCTATGCTAAATACAGACTTTGAATGAACTTAGCCGAACTCTCATTGATTGTATTCACTTTTTTCTCTTTGCTTGTAACCATAAGCTTTTTAGTCATGCTGGGTGATTTTTCTCTTAATACCTTGCCACTTTTTATGGCATTATCAATCATCTCACCAGATATGACCATGTCAACAAAGTTTTTTATGGAATTCCCTGCTAGCTTTCCATGGTATAGAGATTGCAAGTTGTTAACAAATATGATTGTCGCTTCTTTTTTAGTCAAGGGAGGGTAAACTTGAATAGCTTCATTTCTTTATCTTTGGGCATATTGCCTAAAGCTTTTAGAGGCCTTTTTCTCTAGATTCATGAGAAAGGTAATTCGAGGCCTAGTCAGATGAGTGCTTGTACTAGTCTAGGAAGGCACAAGCTAATTCTGCCTATGTTTGAATTAGTAGATGTTACCCTTAAATCAAATAAGGCACTGCTACCAGATTTAGGTAGACAAATGGCTGAGCCGACCCTTTACCCTTGTCAACAATGCTATTTACCTTTTATTTTTTAGAGCCGCAGATAATAGCTTAGTTAGCTTCACTATCTGAGCTTACAATTCCTCTTTCTTTCAAAACATTTGTTCTGGAGACTCCCTATACATGAGTTCCAATTGTTCAATACAAGCTTGATGGTCATTTTCCATGGCTTTTTGATGATTACAAGTGTTATGTCATGAAAAATGGTAGATTTTGTGTTTTAAAGAGCACCTTGCACTTTAGATTATTACAAGATTAGACTTTTATAATATGTTATGAATATGTTTGATGAGATGATGATAGGTATGTACTCGTGGCAGTAAGTGATAATTGACATGAATAAATTAATAAACCAATAAAAGAATTGAGTTAATTATGCATATACAAGAAGAATAATTAAATTATAGGATAGCTTCACTAATAACATCTTTTACTAAAGCAACAATATAGTTTGGTTACACATGATACCAACAAAAAATGTCTGACACAATTACATTGTCTAATCATGTGTTCAAAAAAATACAACAACTCTTGTTCACGATCTCTAATGGGCATGATATCTTGTATCGAGGACTTGCCCACCTCAATCATGCTATCAGCCTCTAACTGGGCTACTTGAATCTACTTAAGAGGGCGATGGTAGTCATAATAATTCTGATGTGCTTGATCAACCTTCTATTGCTATTCTCCTTCGATGCTCTAAGGCTCTCGTTAGCTTCTCAATTTGGTCTTGACGAGTTTGCAGGGTTTATCCTAAGTCTTAAACTTTAAGTGTTAGTAATTCATTCTTAACCTTAATTACTCTCAAATCTTGCACTCGAGCTTTGAGACATCTGTTTCTTTTTTTGTAGGTTGATGTGAGGGCACAGGCCCTAATAAGCTTTTTCCTATTGACCTTGGCCTTTTCTTTCCATTAGTTTAAGCTGACTTACTGATGTATCAATACTTGTTTATTATTCAGAGTACTACATAGTCTTTCTGTAAACTTTTGAGATTCTTTTTGATGCTGTCTTTCTCTTTGATAACTCAGTTCACCTCACCATCTCAGAGGTAAAGGTTTATTTTTAACTGACTTTTTTCCATTTTTAAACAAGTGATTTTTATGGCAAAGGCTACCTTCTCTTGTTTAAATTCCTACCCAAGTAGTTTAATTTCAAAAAAAGACTCCTAATCAAGACTTAAGCTATCCCAACATCAAATAGCGATAAAGTGTCATTGATATGGTAAATCCTGCACTCATCATACCTTGAAGTCATGTCGTTTCCCCTTTAGTATCCCTCTATATAGTGGACCTCTCTTCAAGAATGAAAGGCTAACTAGATTTTTACTTGTATTTAGGGTAACCATAGTTGAAGTGCTAGTGTCCGATGTCCTAAAAGAATGGGATGAATTATGGATATTAAGACTGTTGCAAAACTAGGAGAGGTGCATAGTTTGTGCTTCCCTATAATCCTACAAATGGGACACAACTATAATCTCTACATTTGACTATAATTGATTGAGGGGAAATCCGTGAAGCTTTCCATATAACCTCTTTTCCTAAAAGATTTTGAAGCTTTTTGACTTATTATTCCTCAAACTTGTCTTAGGTTTATTCCTTCTCAAGGACCTTAGAGAAAGGGCTGAAGTTAGGAAAGAAATTGTTTAATATTATCTTCTCTTTGATGCAGAAGTGACTGAAAAGCTAAATTTGAATAAGTTAAGCACTTCTGATGAATTGACACATCCTTGTTTTCTTATAAAAGTTGAGGGCTCAAATAGTTTCATAACAATAGTGGTTAAAGGGTTGATATTATAGCATAATCAGGAAAAAAATATGCTATTGCCATCTTTACTTAGCCTAATATTTTTGGGAATATGACTAACTCGTATATTACTAAAAGCGCAAATATCTTTAATTTTTTAGCATCATCGAAACTCATCATTTCCTTCTTTAAACTATCCCATGAAATGTACTCACTATTCCCTATTGCCTTGATGTGGCCCTCAATCCATGATTCCATGGCTCCAAGGATATGTGCTAATCTCTTCTTAAAAGGCAGAGGTTACAGCGCTTTGCATTATATCCTATCAGACTTGGCTCTTTCAATGTTGAGCAATGCAGTGTATTCATCAATGGTGGTGACCAAATCCTCTCAATCAAGTGTGAAGCATCAGTATACCATGTTCCAAAAGTGTAGGGTTGCCTACAACAGGCTAACATCCAATGGGACCTAAAGTAAGAAGGCTATATCTTCATATCTCTTCATGTATAACTCTCTCTTAGTGTTATCCCAATTAGCCTAAATGCATTTCAAATCTTGGCAATCATTTGTTAGTACCTAATCTTGACCCTTTCATACACTATCGAGACATAATTGGGCTTAAAGACATCCATATCATTACGCTGTCGAACCTTTGACCATGCTCTGACTTCTTCAAAAGGCTTGAGAATAGAGACAGACTTTTGCTTTACAACAAACACTCCTTATTAAACACTAACCTTTGGCCAACTATCTCATGATAATCATTATGATCAAATGATGCATGCAACATCAACAGAAACAATCAAAAGAATAAGTTACTGACAAAACAATTACAATAAACAATAATAATAGACAAAAGAATGAAAACAAAAATAAATTTTAGAAATTGCCCAACAATAAGCGTTAGGTGCCTAAGGCAAAAATGACAACTATAAATATTATGATGAATGTAAATGGACAACAGGATGGCGTGTCTAAGTTAAAAATAACCCTTATTGAGGTGACATGATACCGTACGAGGAGAAATTGATAGATTATGCAATTGCGTATGTGTTAAGCTATTGTTTAGATAGCATAAAAGCTTATTTGGATCAAATATAACTATTTTTAGGAAGGTACGAGGCCTTGTAGATAATGTCATTCACTTGTCACTACCTATTTATTGATGAGAGTTAGCCATCAATGGGATAGCATAACAGTGTGCCCTAACAAAATAAAAACCATGTCTCTTGTGACATGAAATAAAAATGTATGTGACAATGTTCGCTCATCATCACTTATGTAACTATGTTATATAGGATTAAAGATGAGAAGTGTTTCCTCGAGTGTTTTTATTCCCCAAGTTATTCTAGTAATGTTAAGTATAATTTAACATGGTTTGGCTTCAATGACTCGCTATATGGGGCTGAGTTGACATCTAAATCGATATTCTAATCATTTTTTTTTGTTCTGAGGTACCCTCATCCTAGGCCCATCATAAGCTTGGCAGAACGGGTTCAATTTGATAGATGTATTTCCCTATGCAAATGCGAGGGCTAATTATGAAGGACATAGGTAATTATAACCCAAAATTCTATTTAAACCAACGCAAAAGGTTACTCATAAGGCAAATAGCTTACTTCCTCCTGGTATTTTAGGACCTTAATCCATTATGGAGTTTGATGAGAATTGATTGCAAACACGAGTGCATAGTATGTCTCAAGGAATAATTAAACCTTTTTATTTACCCCTTCTTATCATACTTATCAAGTCAGTATTTGTTTAGGAACAAGTCAGTCCCTAGTGATCATGTAACAAAAATCACAACAAATAAAAGATTAGTAGACAAAAATGGAAGGGATTATAGTTAAATAATGATAAAAAATTAAGGGAACTAAAAACCAAGTAAGATATGGCTAATAGTAGGCCGAACTCTCTAAATTAGCCCCTAGTGAAATTGCCAAGCTATCGCGATGTGCCGCTGGCACAACATTCGAATACACAAATGGTGATGCGCATGACTTACAAGGAATTGCCTTTGGCATATCCCTTGATCAAGATTTGGATTAGGCATGATTAGGTGAAAGTAGGAGGGAAGAATATCGGACGAATCACTTATCCAACTAGTCATGGATGGCCACCATGAAGTGGCTGAAAACCTAAAGTCACCACTGATCATTTAGGCTAGGCATGATTAGATGCCTACTGAAAACAAAACTCAAAACATCGATTTCAAGGTTTATGAGGTCTAGGGATTCATTGCCTTGGTCCAAGAGTTGGTTACTCATGGGGAAAGATTAGCACTCTTACGACACCCGAAATCGATAACTGCTAGCCATGTCTTACATCAGTTTATGTTTCCTCAGTTTTGACTTGTCATTGTTTTGATAGAATCCTTTTTTTAATGCATGAATGTTATATAAAAATTGGAAACCCAGGTTTAAGGAAAATTCTAAATCATGTATATGCCTCGAAGACTTAAGGAACATAGGGATTTTTTTATAAAAATAATCTTCAGATTTAATTTTAGAAATGAGATATTCCATGTTAAGCATTAAAGATACCAACAAGAAACATTTCCTTATAATTTTCCAAAAAATGATTCAGAAATATGAATGCAGAATAGGCATGACCAAAGGAAATTTGTTAGTAAGACAAAAAAAGAGTATAATAAATATTACATAAAAATAAACACACAAAAGCATAAAAAAGGGACACTTAGGATGCATCTCATAATTTTCTTCAATTATTGAGGAATAATTGGAATGACAATTTTGAGATGCATTCAGACTCAATGGTCACTTGAGGTGTGAAAAAAAGGCTTGATTAAAAAACCCAGGGAAATCCAAAAATAGAAAATTTTGATTTTGAGTAGAGTTTGAAAAGAAGGGTTAGAGTATTTCCTCGAAAGATAAGGTTGGAGTATCTCAATAATGAAACTTTTAGTGAATTTCTAAAATTTGAATGAAGCTTGTAAAAGCAAAGTTATAGTACCCCTTAGAAGATGGGGTTAAAGTATCCCCAAAGATAAAAATTTTAGTGGTTTTTTTTTAAAAAGATATTCTTTAAGGAAAGTAGGTATTTTAAAATTAAAATCGATAATTTGTGTCAAAGAAAAAAATTAAAATTTTTTGTTTGGCCTTGATCTAAGCCTCATGGAACCTATTTTATGACACCTAACTCCATAGGGAATTAATTGGATGCATTTTAAGGCATTCAAAAGTCTTAAAAAATTAGTTCAGGAAATTAGTTTAATTCTTTAAGTCCAAAAAAAGGACAACATTGCACTATCAGTTTCCCGAATCTATTTTGAGTTCATTGGAAGGCTTTAAAAGGTAAACAACTTACCATTGGAAAGGTCACTTGACAAGTATTAACATGAAAATATCCTAAAAATCTTAGAAAATCATTTTTTTAGTGGAATTAATTTTTGAAGTTGGGTTTGCTTTAACACTAGTAGCATGTGCAAAGAAAAGTGTGTAACAAATATTAAAAATCACCTTGACCTCATTCAGAATAGTTAAATCACAAGAAATACCTTTCCAGAAGGGGAATTTCTTGAAATTTTTATGGGAAATATTTTAAAAGTCCATAAGAATCATTGGTGGGCTGAAGTGGTCCAAATAGAATGTAAACTGCCAATTTTAGGGGTTTTAGATAGCAAAGTTTCAAAAAATCATAACTCTCTCATCCAAAATGATCCGAGGGAAAACAAGACGCCATTGGAAAGCTAATTTGATGCCCTTTAAGGAAAAAATATCAAGAAAATCTGAAAAAATGTTTTAGGGCTAAAAATGATTTTTTAAATCATGATTATAGTGCTACTAGAGCAAAACAAATAAGCTTTTTTGGTTTTTGGGTTTTCTAGGAATAGGCTTAGGTTATGGATACACGAATGTCCATAATAAAGAGCATCAATGATAGCGGCTTCATAAGCTTGTTCACGCACTCTTGAAGTAATTTGAGATGATGGAATAGCCTATTAACCAAAGTCACTAGTAAAGTTATTAGACCTCAACATTAAGGCATAAGTACCTTAAAACAAGTGCAAAGGCTATTTCATTTTGTCAACTAGAACATTTAACCTCATTTGACCATGAATCCGGACATGGAAAACTTGATTTTTCTTTAAGATTGAAAAACCAAATGGTGAAATCATTAAATTTATATAATGTAGGCTTAACTTGGGGTTTTTTTGAAAATCATATTTTTGTAGCAAAAAGCAAACATCTTGACAAACATGTGAACTAAATGTTACATTAATGAAAATGAACATGGACAACATATTTAGACAAACAAAAATGATATTTTGACATGAAAAGTAATGACAAAAACATGAGAAAATGGCTTACATAAATCAAAATGCTAGCTTCATCAATGACATCAAGAATCATGCCATGGAAGATGATATGAACATGTTCACGCAAAGAGAATTTTGTTGGAATTTTCAAATATCATTTAAAACTTGATTCTAAGTGAAGCCAAACATGCAAGCATTGTAAGATATGGAAAAGGAGACAATATAGTATTAAAAATCCTAAGCCTGCCACAAACAAAGCCACAAACTGCATGAAGCTTCCTTGAAAAGGGTCATCGCCACATAGATTTTGGCTCACTAAAGTGATACAAATGCTAAAGGAAACTAACAAATGGAGGAAGAGTAGGAAATATACACAGAGGCTTGAAAACCTACTTAAGATGTTAAGTAGAAAGTATTTAGAATTAGAGCTCACTTTTTTCATTTCATTTGCTTATAGTTAGCAACAATGGAATGAAAATAAAGAGCTTAAGGGCTATAATATCAACAGAAGGATGATTGAAAAGTGTAAATGAAGGAAAAAAAAGGTTTTAAAGGTTTTTGGGTGGTGGTTTAAAAGAGCTACAAAAACAGAGAGTGATTTTTTATTTTTTAGTGGCTAGTGAGTGTTTTTTTTGGAAAGTGTAGAATGTCTATTATTAAGCCAAAGTTGGCTTTTTTATATGGAAATGCTCAACCAAAGGTTTAAGAGCCAGAAAATAAGGGTATTATAGGGTTTTCCCTATGGACCACATACAGCCCTTGGTACTATGCTTAGCTGGCTGAATTTTCATTGGCTTTAACAACTAGGGTGGTAAATTAGAAAGGCTGAGGAAGTCTATCGATGGAGAAAAGCTAGGCATACCCTAAAGCAAACCATGTTTTCCACAAAAACGTCCATATTCTAGTTATTTTTTGCCTCAAAAATTCATTTGATCTAATAATAAGTCTAATACTGAGGCTTGGTATGAATTTTAATGATTTTTTTTGGCAAAAAGAAAGGTCAAATTAGATTTTTAATCAATGGTAGAAAGGCTAAAATAGGAAAAACTGGGCAAAAATGTCTGCCTATATTGATACAAAGAAATTTATAATGATATATAGAGTAAATTTTGCCTTCCAGTTTTGAAGCAATGAGCTTTGTATCGATACGAAGAGCAAATTTTGCCTTCCAATCTCAAGATTACATAGCGAGTACCAATACCAGAAAGGCTGTATCAATAGTCTCACTTGAGTCTCGATACATTTTGGCCGAAAATCATGATTTTAGCTATGACATAAACATGCATCGAAACAAGCACTTGGTATTGATACACCACCTTAAGTATTGATACTATGCCTTTTTGTATTGATACAAATAACAAGATTTTAAAAATAACTAGTGGCCATGTATTGAGACTTGGATGCAAAAACGCAAATTTTTCATATCTTTAACTCTTCAAACACTTCACCATAGCTATGAATGATGGGAAATGAATTGTGCTTTTCCAAATGACTCTAACAGTGCCTTGAATGACCAAAACTTGATGATGTATCCATATATTAATAAATGATATCTTTTTACATTTTTTTAAAAGTAGTTCTTAGGCATTTCAAATTATCCCAAAAAAAAATTTCACCTAGCACCGTGTTGCCTATAGTGTTTGGCGACAGCACCAAACAGTCATTTCCATTTTTTATTTTTATTGTTTTATTCTATTGCCTTCTATTTAAGTCTTAAGTTATTTGAAATTGGCTTGGGAAAAGAAATTGGTGCATTTCATTTAAAAGTCTCCAATTGAGCATGGTTTATTCAAAAGTGCCTAGACAAAATAATGTCTATAGACATAATTAATTTTATTAATCATGTCCATATATTAAGAGAGAGATCTAGCAACCCATCATGACCAATAAAATATTAAAAGGTCAATTTAACCTTATTAAAACCTTTCAATAACTATTGTATCTGTGTAACACGGTTCTTGCACCATGTCCCTAAATTAGCATAAGCATGGGATAATGTCTATTCATGCTTCAATCTATGTTAGATCTTTTAACTCATGGTTAATGATTATGAATCTATAAAAAAAAGGATTCCTCATAATTCACTATGTTTTAGCTAGAGACTTTAATCTAATTACCCATAGTTAAGATCATTGAGGATATGTCAGTAATGTTACTAGGAGTGGTGAATCCTATTTAGATTGCTCATCCATCTTTGTGTGCTTCATGCTATAACCAAAATCAGCCTACCTTCGGTATCTATCAAAATGGAACACTTTATGATAAAATCAAAGTATGGCATTCCCCATACAAGATTACTTGGTATCATAAGTACAAGGAATATGATACACCACTAGCACATGAAAACACATTCCATAGACACTTAAGTGACTAATACCAAATAGAGTCTTATACGAGCCACACTCAATGAACTTCTTTCCATTAAACAAGCACCTTTATGCCATCCCCTGTATCTTACACACTTTAACCTATAAGGTTAATTGTTACTTCATAAATAAGAAGGCATAATATGTGTTGACCTTTAACCATTGTCAATGTCCTATCTTGACAACATAATGACCAGGAATGTTTTAAAGAACTTTGTTTTGATGCATAAGGATTTCATAATTGAAACCCTCTACAAGGCCTTTCAAGTTCCATGAGCTTCATCAAATTAGAGTTTTCATGATATCTAATCATGCCACTAACATGAATGAAATCATGTGTTAAAAGAGCTAATTATTAGCATGCAGTTAATTGATTATATATATATATATCCTAAGTCCCAATTCAAAGGCATATACTAACACCACTCACCCCAACACTAACATTTGAAACATTTAATAATAGATAGGACTTAAAGTACTACAAAGCCCCACTTGTAAAGAATAAACAATCTCCTTATATGAAAATAACCTTTATTTTTCCTTAAACATAGGAGTTTCTTTATACCCTAGGGCAAAGAACTACTTGGCACACTTGCAAGAGAATATTAAACTATTTGCCCAATCTATAGTAGACATCCTTGGAATAAAAGCCCAAATCATCATGAACTTTCCTAAATAGACCTAAACATAAAGCCTGTCAAACAAACAAAAAAGATAATTTACCTCAAAAAAGGTATAAATAATCAGAGAAAAATAAAAATCTGCTTATTTGTAGTTATATTAAAGGAGCACAATACCTTGCATGGTTGGCCAACATGATTATGTTGAAGAAAGCAAACGAAAACGGTGAATATATGTCGACTTCACTGATTTAAATAACTCTCACCTAAGAATAGTTTCCCTCTACCGTCTATCAAAAAATTTATTAATGTTTCTATTAGACATTAGTGTTTGAGCTTCATGGTTGCCTTTTATAGTTATAACTAGATAAATACGATTTGGAATAATCTAGAGAAAACAACTTAAACTAAAAAGGAGGAAAGAAACTAAAAAGCTCTTTGAAATGTCAAAAAAGTTCTAACTCAAACTCAACCTAGCAACATGTACTTTTGGAGTTACATTAGGAAAGTTGTTAGGATTCATTATAAGTATGAAGCGAATTTAAAATGAGATTGACCTGGGCAAGATTAAAGTTATTCAAAAGTTATGACCACCTTATACACAAAAAAATGAAGAGTTTTTTAAGTAGTTGAACTATAGAATCCCATTCATATCCAAGCTTATTGATTAGTCTAATCTGATATTCAAGCTTCTTTCGAAAAGTAACCTAATAAAGGGTGCCAAGAAAAAGCCTTTGATAAAGTTAAACATTACTTGTTAAACTCACTGGTGCTAGTACTACCAATCCTTGAATACTGTTGATATTGTACTTGATAGGATTGACAAATCTATGGGTTTTATGTTATGATAGCATGACAAGACTGGCAAGAAAGAGCAAGTCATCTACTATCTTAAAAAATGTTTATCGAATAAAAGTCAAAGTACTCATCATTCAAAAAGTTCTATTATGCATTAGGTTTAACAAATCACAAACATAAATAATATATGTTATTTCACACAACGTGGCTAATCGCCAAACTCAACCCTATCAAGCACATGTTTATGGCACCTTCATTATCGAGAAGGACAATAAGGTGTTGCTTTCTGATTATGACTATATCTATATGAACCAAACAATTAAACAAAGTAGTACAATAGTCGATTTCTTGATGCAAAGTAGTGGAAGATTACGAGCCCTTGAACTTTGATTTTTTAGACAAAAGATTTGATGTGCGACTTGCAAGATAAAAAAAGCCATTTGAAAAAAAGCCTTGAAAGATGTACTTTGATAATTCCTTAAATGATTTAAGGATAAAATTGGTGTTGTGTTAATATCACCAGAAGAGGATCATTACCCTTTCACTATAAATTAGATTTTGATTGTACCAATAACATGCCATAACATGAAGCCTATTTCATAAGGTTATAAGCTGCCATCAAATAAAAAATCAAAAAGTTGGGAGTCTTTAGAGACCATTGATAATTTATCAGTTACGCAATAAATGGAAAACTTAAGACGTGAATTTAATTTGATATATGGATTTATACTGAAATTTGTGGAAGTGTTTGAGGAAATAAATTTCAAACACTTTCCATGACAGGAAAATTATATAGAAAACACTTTGGCTACCATAACAATAATGTTTAAAGTGGATAAAAGAATTAAAGTTATGCTAATTAAGATAACCATGTATGCGTCTCCAACCTATTATTTTGAAAAGGAGATAGAAAATCCCCCTTTATACCATGATATCTTACAATATGTCAAGAATCAATAGTACTTAGAGTAAGGATGGAGAATGATAAAATCACTCTATGAAGAATAGCAATAGGCTTTGTCTTCTGTAAGAGATTTATATAAAATAAGGAAAAATCAAGTGTGTTAACATGAGTGGAGTTTGCTAAAGCTAAAAGAAATTTTAAATAAATTTGCAAAGGGCTATGCAAAACCTGTGCCAACTATTTCTTGATAGCTAAACAAATTATGAAGGCTTGATATGTTAGCTAACCATGGAAGGTGATTGCATAACTACACCTGAAAAGTGCCATAAATGCTAGATTTACGCAAATGAAATTCATGCTTTTGTTTCACCTTTACATGTAAAAATGGCTCTTTATCCTTTCTTAATGTAAGAGATGGATTTGATTAGGCCAATCACCTAGAATACTTTCAATGCGCATCTATCATCTTGGTGTCATTAACTATTTCACAAAGTGGGTTAAAGCCACTTCATTTGCCAATGTAATTTTTAAGTTTATTAAAAAGAAGATTATATGTCGATACATATTTCCTAAAAAATTATCTCTAACAATGCTCTCAACTTAAAAAAATATGAAAAAAGTGTATGCCCAACTGTAAATTAAGCATCACAACTTGACATCTTATCATCCATGAATGAATGGAGTCATGGAAATGGGTAAAAAAACATAAAGGAGATAGCTAAGAAGATGATGGATAGCTATAAAGATTAGCACTAGAAGTTGCTTTTTGCTTTTGAATATACTACACTTTAGTATGACCATCTATTATAGGAGCCACACCATTTTACTTGGTGCAATAAATGGAAGGGGTCTACCCATCAATGCCTAGATCTTTCTTTAATTTTTGTGATAAAAGTGGAGCTGGAAGAGGTTGAATAGGTCAAAGCTTGATATAAGATATTGAATCGTATTGAGAAAAGAATAATGAAGATAATTTTTCTCAGGTAAATGTACCAAAAAATTTGATACAAGCTCGTGATAAGAAGGCTCATCCTGACAATTTCATAAAAAAAAACTAGTGCTGGAAAAAATTCTCTCTGTACAAAAAGATTACGAAAAGTGAACCCTAATTAGAAAGGCCTATATATGGTGAAAAAAGTTTTCTCCAAAGGGGTATTTATCTTAATAAAGTACTATGCCAATAAGGTAAAAGAGAACTATGCTTAGGATGAAAGCCCAAAAAGAAAAGATAGTTTTAGGATGAAAACCAAACCCTAATTAGAAAAGTCTATATGTGGTAAAAAAAATTCCTCCAAACAAGCATTTATCTTAATAAAGTACTATGCCAATAAGGTAAAAGAGAACTATGCTTAGGATGAAAACCCAATAAAAAAGGAAAGTTCTAGGATGCAAACTAAAGAAGAGCATCTTAAAGCTAAAGAAAAAAACAACAAAATAAACAAAAAAAAAGAAAAAAAATGGCAAAGTTTAAGTCAAAAGCCCAAAAGGGTGGCTTGAAGCCAAAAAAATAGGCACTCAACTGGAAAACTTGAAAGAGAGGCTTAAGTACAAAATGAGTTAGAAAAAGAAGGCTAAGAAGGTAAGTAACATCTTAGACTCAAACAAAAAGCAAAGTTCGATCAAAAGCACTTTATGGAGCTTAAAGTTTGTCAAAGCATAAGGATTCACTCAAAAAAACTTCAAATGAGTTTAATTAAGAAAGCCTAAATATCTCTTATCAAGAATACTATACCCTAAAAATCAAAATATTAAAGTATATCCTTTTATATTTGAAATGGTGTCCTTTCATTCAAAATAAACCTTGTCCATTTTCTTACTTATTCATTTTTTATATTCACATTGCATTATTCTTGTTAAAGATTTAAGTGTTAATGCCATAAATGGCCTCTGAACTTTAGCAACATTGTCAATGTGGTACCTTTACTTTAAAATATTGATTTGAATACTTAAACTATTCACTCATCTATTAAAATAGTACTCAGGGTAACTCCATTATGTTTTTCAAATTTTTTTCTTGATAGCCCATTAAAACATGATATTTGTCATGTTAATTTATTAAATTTTGCAAAAAACAAAAAAAAATTAAATTATCCTAACAAAGAAATTTAAAAATAGTTTTAATTTACAATTTTATAAAAAATTTTGACTTAGGGACTTAGGAATATCACATATATATAAAATCCTCAGGGAGCTTTATTTCCCTAACAAAAAGACATCCATTGAAGATCCAAGGAGAATCCTTCATAAGCATAGAAATACCCAATTTAGAAGAGCTAAAAGCTGACAATAAATGCAAATTCCTAGTCTTGACTCCAAAATTAGTTAGAGATTTTAAAGAAGTGCTTGTTAGGAAACTAAAGAAGGTGTGATTAGAGGAATCTAAACCTTGAACTTGGTCTGAAACAAAATTTTTGGTTACTAGTTATTGTGATAGAACATTTATACTCAATTGGCTTATCGTTGAATGTGTTGACTATGGCTAGACTCATGCCATTGGGTTCTAAGTTTTCAGGTGAGTGTTGTTTGGTAGTCAATGACAAAACTTTTAAGGTTTTTGGCTGGTTTAGATTATAATTATAGACACCAAATTTTGTCCAAACCTCTTCCCCGATAGCCTTTAAATATCTAAGTCCAAGAGCTCAATGGTCGCCCTAGTATGTCTTAGCCTTCTCATGGTGGATTGTGTGTTTTTTAGACCTATATGGTTATGCCTAAATGATTGCTTGTGCACATGATAAAAAAATCACCATTTTAAGGATCACAAAGAATCAATCTCAAATAAAAAAGACGAGTTTTATTGTAAGAAATTGATTTTTAAATTTATTCTTTTAAAATTTTAAAATTAATTCCTAGTTATGACATTAGGTCAAATTTTCGATTTTGCTGATTTTTAAAATTTTTTATGAAATTTTAAGAGTTCACTATCGCATATTTTTATTGATATTGGTGTAATATTTATGCTGATACTCACTTTAAAAAAAAATATTAAACACAAAAATCCATATTGGCATTATACCACAAGGTGTCAATTTCTCAAATTTATTTATTAATTTTAAATTTTTTACTGTACGACAAGTGTTATGCTCACAAAATTTTTTTGGTAAAATTTTTTCCAAAGTTTAGGCTTTCATCTTTATTTTTATTGATTAATATTTTGAGTAATTTAGTGAATTTAATTCAATTTTATAAATTTGAACTTATTTTTGAAATTTTCTCATCTCCAAAATAAAAACTTTTTATTTGTAAATTTTTTTGAAATTTAGAATTTTAAATATTTTTACGTATTTCAATATAATAGCTTGGATGTAGGTTTTTCAAATTCCAATTCATTTTTATTAAATATCAATTTTCTTCTATAAGGATATTTCTCATAAATTTTTAGGAGTTTGAAATTTTTAATTGCTTTTTTTCATGCATATAAAATTTCTAAAAATTTCCTTTTAAAGTTCAAGACTTGGAATTTTTACAGGGAAATTTTATTAATTTTATTTTATGCCATTTTTTTAATAGGCTTAAAACTTTTAAATTTTACTAATAGGCCTAATAAGCCTATTAATCTCCCAATAAGTCCATTTTTGTTTTCTAACCAGCCTAATAAGCCTATTTTGATTTTCCCAACAAGCCCATTTAGAATTTTCAACAAGCCAAACAAGCCGATTCAGATTTTCCAACAAGGCATATTAACATTTTCTTTCTCTCAAAAATTATTTTAATTCTTTGGGACCAAAAATTTTTATATAGATATTCAAGTGGGCTTTTCATCTAATTAAATTCTTAATTGAATTTATTATGTGAAATTTCATTTATTGAATATATAATTTTTAATTTATTACAATCTAATCCTTTCAATTCATTTTTATCCAATTAAGATTTTTTTTCATAATAATCATAAAGCCTAAGATTTAGATGATGACTAATATATGGTGAGTCATACAAAAGACAAAAAAAATTATTCTTATCTTAAATAAAATATCAAGTAAAATGATAAAATGAAAAAAAAAATAAAAGAAAAGAAAATTTTGGCCAAGGGATTTTTTTCATCCCTTGGTCGAATCCTCCCTTTTATAAATAGAGGAGAATGTTTTGTTTTAAAAAGAATGGCTTCCATAGCAAAAATTAGCCATTTTCTTAACTAATTTTCAAGCTTTTTCAAGAATTTCAAGCTTTAAGTTAGTTTCATGTAAAAATATTTAGATTTTTTCTTATCTTTAATTTTTTAAGATCATATTTCTTCCTTTTAGTGAGCTTAATGATCACTTGTGTTTATGGATTTTGATCCATGTTGAAAGGCCAAGTGAAAGCCATGAGCAATTTTCTTGATTTAATTGTTAAATTTAAATTTTTTTTCTTAATAAAAGTTTAATTTTCATCAAGAAAATATGTACTTATGGATATGTTGCTACTTTTATCTTTTAGATATGTTCATGATTATGTTAGTTTCCTTGGAATTTTTGTGTGAATATTTGATAAAGCATGCTTATATGTCCATTTTTTCATGATTTCACATATGTTTATGATAATTTGAGCTTGGTAGAAATTATTATATATGTTTATGTCGAAAATAGAAATTTATTTTTTGTATTTTTAGCCGGGTCGAGTATGATTATAGCCTTTGATGAAATTTCATTTCACGATTTCATGATATTTAGGGCTACTTTGTAGTGTTTGAAAGTTGTGGGTGTCCAAAAATAATTTCCCAAAATTTTGTAAGGCCAAAGATTGGTACATCTAAGCTTAATCAAATCTTGTATATGTGATTTGGTGAAGTTTTTTTATCTTTTTAATGTTATTTTATAATTACAAAAAATATAGGGACTAAATTGCAAATCAAAAGAAATTTTTCTAAGACCATTTAGGCTTAGCCAAACCCTTGTAGCACTTTTAGGGGCGTTTTCATGCATATTTTTCATGTTGAAATGAATATTATGCATTTTTAGCTTTCAAGGGCCTTGTTGCAGTTTTAAAAAGTTGAGGAACTTATTTGTAAGAACCAAAAAGAATTGTTCTGAGGCCAAAAGTGCTTGGCCAAATGGTTCATGGATTATTTGGTGAATTTTCTACATTAATTTTGATATGTTTGATGTTTGATTATGCATTTTCTTTCATTTAACGACCATTATGTAAAATTCAAAAAATATTGAGCCATTTAGTAAAACCCTGTATCTTATAGTTAAATGGGTCTTTTAAAAATACCCATTTAGGGTATTTTGGACATGTTAGAGACATTTCTAGCACTTTTACCCATTTTGGGATTAATATGTGATTTTAAAAAAAATCGAGACCCATTAGAAATATTTTCCTTTTAGGTCAATTTTGATGTCTAAGTTACCCATTAAGGGTATGATTGTCATTTCATGATGATTTTGAGTCCTTTAGGGTTATTGGCGTACTTTACTTTATGATCACCAGGATACTAATATGTCAAGGGTATATAATAGGGATAGTTTCATCCTTTTATGATGATATCGAGTCTTTTAGGGTTACTCAGATACTTTCATGTTGAAGGTACACCTTAAGGATATTTTGATAATTTACCTTAAATCGAGTCTTTTATGATCAGCAAGACACTGATACGTCAAAGGTGCATAATCAGGATAGGTTTGCTTTTTATAATATTATCAAAGGTTCATCCTTTTATAATGATATTTAGTCCTTTAGGGTTATCGAGATATGTTCACATTAAAGGTACACCTTAAGGACTTTTAATAATCTATTTTGGAACTAAGTCTTTTAAAGTCACTAGGATAGTTCCATTTTAAAGGTGCACTTTATGGGACATTTTGGTCTATTCGACCAGGTGTAAGTCCTTAAAGTCTAGTTTTGTACCTTTATTCAAATCGAGTCTTAGGATAAGTTTTTGATTATTTATGATAAAATTATAATTTTTAAAAATCAAACCAATGTCTTTAATGTTGAAATGCTACATGGAATGTCTTCCAGCATATAAAAAAAGGTTTCATGGATTATTTTAATAACGAAATATTCTTTTTTAACGAGTAAAATCAAGATTTTTCAAATTTCATAAAAATAAAACCTTTTGTATTCTTCAATCCTTTGATGGGTTGTAAAAGATATTTTTTCAATTTCATAAAAATAAAACCTTTCATATTCCTTCAGTCATTCGACTGGGAATGGTATTCCTCCAATCCTCCGATGGGATGTGAAAGATATTTTAATTTTAGAAAAATAAAAAAAATACTAGGTTTTCTCAAGTACAATAATAAATGTGGGATTAGGAAATATTGAAATATTGAAAGTAAAATTGAATACTAGATATTGAAATCGAATAAAAATTAAATTTTAAGTTAACACGCAATTAATAACAATTTTTACGCACTATGAGAGGGATCGATCTTTACTCGTGATTGTAACGAGCTCTTAAACCCTTTCATGCAATCTCTGGTATAAATGTTGACCTCAAAGTTTATTTTCATGGGTTTTGTAACCCTCGAAGTACAAACTTCGATAGGTGACCAGTCACATCTAGCCAAAACAGATTTATGGCGACTCTTAAACAATGGTCATTTCATTGTTAAGTCGAGTAAGCAATTTATCTCAACGATTTGGTCTCTAAACATGAAAAAATAATGATATATAAATAGATATAAGAACAAGGGTACACTTGCCTTTCTAAGTCTAGCTAGTCAAGATTCGTATCCTGGCCATGTTGCAACAGCTTGGCAACTCCACTGGAGACAGGTTAGAGAATCAAGCCTAAAATTAGCTGCATGCTAATTAAATTTTAATTGATTTGATTTTAGCTGGTATTCAATTAAAATTCTTGGTATTTGTAAAATAAAAAAAAAATTTATCTTTTTTAATTTATATAGAAATTCAGGTATATATTGTTCATATTTTTCACTAACCCTTTTCGTTTCTCTATTTGTTTTTATATTTTTTATAGGGAATTTAGCATAAGGATTTTATATTTAATATTATGTAATGAAAGGTTTGTTCATTCCCCCACACACACTGTACACATGCATACCTTTAGAATCTCTTCCATGCATATAGAAGAGGCATAAATTACCTAATATTTTAGGAAAGGGTGAACTAGCTTAGCCTTCAGAGGTGTTAGCATTTGTTTGAGATGGTAAATAACCTAGCGGGTGTAAATTCCTACACCTGCTTAAGGTGTTTACCCTCGTTGCAGGCATAAAAGAAAACACCACTCAAATTAAACCCTTTCTAACATAAACCCATGATAGGTAAGGATTAGGGTATCTTGTCAGTTCTTTCCAAACTAAAGGAACAATTGAAGAACCTGTTTAGACTTTCAACCTAAACTTCATGTAATAAACCGTAAAAAACCCACCAAGTTAGAGCCATATGTAGTTTTAGAGGTTACCAAATTAAGTACACATGAAGGAATGCTGCTAACCTTTTGCTCTTAAAATTTGATTTTCTTGATAGCAATAAACGTATATTGTGTTGTCATGATAAATCTTCTTAAGGCCATTTTTATTTTCTATCATTTTTTATAAAATTTTTAAGATCAAAAAAATGAACTTCAAGGACCCTTTTTTAAGTTAAATAAAAAAAAGACATGAACCTCTCATTTCAAAAAGATAAAATGAAAAAGAATTAAAATAAAAAAGAGCAAGAAAAAAATGAGAAAAATTAAAAGAAAAATAAGAAAAACAAAAACGGAGAGAAAGAAGAAAAACCAAAATTAGAATCAAATTGATTTAAATTTTGAAGCTTTTCGATAGAAAGAAAATAGAGAAGATAGTGTTAGGATATTTTTTTCGTTTTCAATTTTTACGTGACATTTATATCCCATAAGGACTTGTAAATTCATTTAAATATTTTCATATCTACAAGGTTCAGATCTTCATTTATTTGTGTACTCATGCATTCATAATTTCCATAATGTGCTAAATTCATTCCATTCATTACATTTAAAGGATCAAGACATGGATAAAAATTTAAAGGCAAAAATCAACATATTGGAGACCATCTAAGAAGAGTTCAGTTGTGAAGTTCAATGAACAAAAAATCTACTTAAGAGACCAGTAAAAATAGTCGAAGGTCCTAGAACATCCAAATCCTTGATGAATCCATAAAATCAGAGTCCAAGAGATCGATTGGAAGCATGAATAAATACCTTGGAGGGAGTAGTTGGAATAATGGGACATGACATCCGAGAGGTGATGGAACAATTGTTCAAATTAACAAAAGTCATCAAAAGTAGTTTGGGTGATCCCTAATAATCCCCAAAGTCTTTAACCCAACCTTTGGCACTTGAAGACTTAAAGACTGGATTGAGTATATTACCAGATGAAGATTCTAATCCCTAGTCTATTCACATGAGTAAAGCAAAGCTGCCCAATTTTGCATCTATGCAGACTAACCTACCCTCCAACCCTGTTGGTCTTCTTAGTGCTACCATGTTACTTTCTAGTGAGTATATTAAGAAAAAACCACAAAGAATTGCAAATTCAATTTGATTCCACTAACTTATACTAAATTGTACTCTCTCTTATTCCAAAATCAGCTAAGTGTTTCCATGCACATTCTTCCCTACAAACCCTCTTTATGACATTAATGCACATTGCAAATACCATATGGCATTACATGGGCAATCTATAAAAAAATGGCATTTGTTCCAAAAAAAAAGTGCAAATTCTACTCAATGCTGATGTGCTTCTAGTCGAACTAAGGTCGAATACTGTTGCTAAACTCCTATAGCATTATTGGAAGTATTAGAATATCTAGGGCAATAAAGTGATGACAGAGATAATATTTTGGTAACTTTATTTGCTTTATAAATATATGGCTGAAAATGAATGATTAAGATTTGCAAGGATTCCCTAGAAGCATTAATAAAGTTAGGAAAATAAAACATTTGCAAGAGTAGTCATCTATTACTTTTACTTTTTGAATCTTGTAGAGGTGGTTTCGTATGCCAACAATGGATGAATAAATTCAGAGAGTTTTTAATTGATGAAACAATATTGTTGAATTAAGATTCAAATTCCTTAGATTCATGCCTCTATAATAATCTCCATGTTTGATACTTAGTTAATTGCTCAACACTTGGTCTATTTCAATGAGTGATGCTTATTCATATATTTATTCATGCATACACCCAATTTTCCAATCATTAATGTCCATACAAGGATAATGATAAAGATTGATGTTAACAAGGCACATGGGACATGCATATTCATGCAAATAGATTCAAGCTTTTTTTTAGGTGGAATAATAGGGAATCACTAGATGAAATGATAAGAAATAATATAAGCATAAACTGCAAGATGGATGGAACTACTCAGGGTAAAAGAGCCAATCCATCAGCACCTAGAAAGTATTATCAACACTTCTGCTAGAGAATCTAAGGGAGTACAAGCTAAAAGGCAACTAGCTAATGTTTAAGAAACATAACCAATGAATGCCCAAATTATGCAACCAATGAATGCCTAACATCTGCTTGAAATAATTCGGCATTGGCCATCCATGTTAATCTTGATGCCCTCTCACAAGGGGTAAATGCGAAAACCATCATCATACACGAAGATTCGATGGTCGCCAACTTTAACAAGGAAAAAAGGCTTAACTATAAGACCAAGAACATGCCAAAATAAAAACAAAAAAAAATTACAGCTTTTTGAAAGAAAACTCAAGGCTATAGATAGGGCTGAGCACAATAGCAGTCTTGATATTGATAATATAGGTCCAGTTCCAGATCTGATTATCCTACCAAAGTTTTAAAATTTTGAAGTTATACAAGTATTATGGACTCATATGTCCCAAGGCCTATTTGATGATGTAACGTCACTAGGAATATTAGATATGAAAAGCCTAACTAAGTTAGTATTAGAATAGTACTCCCAATTAGAAAAAGGCTATATGTGCACATGGAGGGATGTGAGTCGAGTATTTTTATGATAATATAAGCACAGGTTGGAAATTACTCCAGATCAAGGAACCCTTTAAAATATGAGAAGAAATCCCAACAAGAGATACAAAGAATATGCCTATAGATCGAAAGATGTAGCCTTCCATATCCAACTGCCTCTCACTATGGCAAGTTGGTCAAAAATGCTTATTTTGAGTTTGAAGATGTTTTATCTGCTCTAGAGAATCGAACATGGCATAAAAATTAGAAAGATCATGGATACCAATCTAGAGGCATATGTGGAATAAGGAAATAATCCTATCAATAAATGCCAACAAGTCATAGCTGATGGAAGCCAAAACCATAGAAAGTCAAGAAAGCGAGGAAATCCATTCAGACTACTTCCTCGCCGCTAGTCTTTTATAACTCAATGGCTTCAGCAAGTTCATTTCCATATCCCATAGTTCTTTACATAAACCCTTTTGATCTAGAGTTTTAAAAGGCAAAAAAACCCGAGAAATAGTTCAAATAATTCTCATAAGCAAAAAGGAAATAGGATAAAGGTGTATCATGCCCCACCAATTTCCTATATCGAGCTTTTTCTTTCACCTGTTTAGAATTTTGATCTCTGCTACCCCAACAAAGCTAGAAGACCTCCTTTTCTATAATGGTATAATTTGACTATTAGATGTGAGTATTACGAAGGGGTAGAAAGTCATTCCATGAAAAACAACTATGCATTAAAAAGTAAAGTAAAAGTCCTTAGGGATGTTAACCCAAAAAAGTTGATGGACACTTATCAAGGATAATTAGTTTAGGGTTCATTGACCTTATGGTATCTTAACTTTGAAACTCTATACTGTTATTTTTAAAAACTATAAATTTTAAAATGAATGAATGAACATCAAGCATCCTATCATAGGCCATGAACTTTATTAATAACGATTTTCAATATCTAGGGCAATAAGAATATTTTAAAAAATTTTGATTTGGGGAGGTGATCACCGTTAAATTAAACTTTTTTAGAAGAGTCCTTCACTTTAATTTATATAATTGTCCTGGGATTTCAACTATACACTTTTCACATCCAATGTTTAATTTTGGATCCTTTGAGGGTCAAACATACAAATTATGCTCCTAAAGATTCAAATGTTGATAGTTTGGCATGTGTTAAAGTGATGATGGTTTTTTGAGATCTTCTAAACTTATTTAGATAACCTTTACCACAACTTCCATGACACTCTTCCAAATCTTGTTTAGGAAGAATGAGAACAAACATGAGTTGAAAACACCTTTTTCTTTTGGATAGAACCTTTTCAATCAAATGCCTTATAAATAAGATGTGAAATTCATGATGTTCCCCATGCTAACTTGATTTCTTTCTTAAGAACCCAACCAAAACCAAGATTTGTTGGTGGCTATGAAATCTATAATGTCGAAGGGCATACATTAAGCCTGAACATTGAAAAGAATTAAAAACAAGAAAAAGTTTCAAGAAAAAAATGTGAATGTAGCATCATGTTATTAAGGTACTCAAAATGATCTTTTTTTTCAAACGAAAAGCTCAATAATTCAAATAGTTTTGTTTGGGATGAAAAGTGGCCATCTTTCATTATCCATTGACAAAATAGATAAAAATTATTCCCTTTGCAGTCCCTCTTTGAGCCTAATAAATTTTTTTTACTTCTTTCTTTAAAACTTTAATTAAAGATCACCCTCCACAGTAGGTGCAAGGTAAAGTAAAGCTTCGAAATTAAAGGGAGTGAATCCCATCCTAAAGTTACAAGAAAAACAAACTGATTATCACAAGATAAATTTTGAAGTCCAATTTGAGTTCAAATTTTAAGTTCTTTCATAATGAAGACTGGAGAGAACAAGATAAAGAAAAAAGCAAAGAGAAGTAGAAAAAAATTAAAAGCAAGAAAATATTAAGAAACAAAATTTATTTTTATCTTGAAAGACATGCCAGATAGGAATCCTCCTAGAGAGAAATGATCCTTGATTCGTTACCCTTAAATACTTGATTTGGACTTATTTATCTTTTATTTTAAAACTATGCATGGCCTACATTATAGAGCTACGAAGAGCATTTCATCAAGTATATCTCTTTGAGCTGTCAAGCCTTTTTTAGGAAGCTTTTTAAAAACTTATCTTTTTAGATGATTTTGAGTCTTCAAGAATACGATAGGGCAATCAATTAGAAAAAAAAGATTAAAAGAAAAGAAAAGAAAAGAAAAAAGAAAAACACGAATGAAGTTCTAAGGTAAAAACCCAAAAATAATAGTCTAAAGCAAACTCAAAGGGTTTGGAATCACTCCTAAACTGAAAAAAATAGCCACCTAAGAGAAAAAAACTTCTCCATCCTAATCTAGAAATGACCCAAACCTTTAAAAATTTTACAACATCAGTAAAAGGTTAAGTTAAATGCCCAAATATTGATTTGACTTATGATAACCTTTTAAAACTTTTATGTTCAACCTTAACAATTGGTGCTTGCCAAAGGCTTTCCAAATTAACCCCTTAAGACTTAATGCTTAGTAACATTAGTTTAAAACCTATCGAGCCATTGTATTAAAAGATTAAAAGGATGGTATAACTTGATTGTTTGCTTTTCAAGGAATTCTCATAAAAAATCCATTTAACCTGAGTCATGATGAACTTCAACTTTTTTGTACCATTTTTTTAAGTTAAATTTTAGTAGTGCACACCATTTCTTATCTTATTCAAAGATGTCCCAATTAGTGATCATCAATCATAAAAAAGCCTTAACATTAAGAGATAAAGATGTTATGCCCATTATCCTTGATATTGGAAAATTCATGGTTGAAATTATTCTAAAATTTCCATAGCTTTTGATCAAGTAGATCTTTTCCTAGGTTAGAATAAGAAAATGATCTCGTTCCACAAATCCTAAAATTTAGATAAACTTTGATCCTTTTCATAATTTTAATGAGATTACCTGAATGTGCTTCAAGTAGTAAAGTGTTAACTTTTATCCAACTATAGAAGGTTGAATCCTTGAATTGATAAACAAGAATTCAATATTTGTTGACCTTTCAAGAAAAACCAAATAATTTTGAGATTCTTGAAATCAAGATTAAAAGAAGGATTTCATAGGGTGAACATGAATTTGCCTTCTAACAATTTAAAACTTCAGTAGCAAATCATCAAGAATAAGAGAAATTGATAAAAATAAGGCTAAAAAAGATAAGGCTTTGCCAATATATGTGAAGATTAATCTTCATGATATTTCAAATTCTTCATCAACTTTATTTGATTAGACAGAAGCTTAACAGGGTTTCTTTAAGTTTTCTTCACTTAGTTAGCTTGAAAACTGGTGGAGTCAAATGTTTTTTTCAATTGACTATATGGAAGGTCATTGAAATAGGTTTTAAGTTAGTTTTATCTGTTAAGCAAAAGATCGATGGAGTTTTCACCTAGGTTAAAATTTAATGAAGTCAAATGTCTTCTTCATTTGACTATGTGAAAGGTTAGTGAAGTAAAGTTTGAGTTTGTTTCACCTGATTGGGCAAAAGATCAATTGACCTTACACTTAGACTAAAAATTGATGAAGGTGAAGTAGGCTTTGAGTTAGCTTCATTCAATTAAATAGAATATCAATAGAGTTTACACTTAGTTAGGTTAAAAATTAATAGAGTTAGAAGTCTTCTTTATTTGACTAGGTGGAAAGTTAGTAAACTGAGGTTAGCCTAAAAACTAGCAGACTTGAATGTTCTCTTCATTTGACTATATGAAAGGTTGGTAAAGTAGGTTTTGAGTCAGATTTATCCAATTAAGTAGAAGATTGACAAAGTTTTCACTCGATTAGGTTAAAAACTAGTAGAACTAAATGTCTTTTTCATTTGACTATATGGAAGTTTGATAAAGTAGGTTTTTGAATCAGCTTTATCCGATTAGGTGGAAGATTAATAGAGTTTTTCTAGTTCTTTTCACTTTGTTAGCTTGAAAACTAGTGGAATCAAATATCATCTTCATTTAACTATATGAAAGGTTGGCGAAATAGGTTTTGAGTCAATTTCATCTAATTAAGCGAAAGATCAACCAAGTTTTTACTTGGATAGGTTGAAAACTAGTGAAGTAAGGTGTCCTCTTTATTTAACTATGTGAAAGTTGATGAAGTAGGTTTTGATTCAACTTCATTTAATTAGGCAAAAGATTTGATAGAGATTTTCTAAGTTCTCTTCATTTAGTTAGGCAAAAGACCAATGAAGTTTGCTTACATAAAGAGAAAAGCCTAAAAGTAGCTGATAGTTTTATCCCTATTGAAATGAAATAGCCCAAGAGTAGTTAAAAGTTTCATACATGTCCAAATTGGCATTAAAATAAAAAAAGCCTTAGAGTAGCTAATGGTTTCATTCCAGTGAAATTGGCACTAAAATTTGAAAGCCCAAGAGTAGCTGATGGCCTCAGCCTAGTTGAAATTGGCATCGAAATATAACCCGACTAGGTAGAAAACCAACGCAATAGGCCCACATAAAAAAAGGTTCAATATATTCAGTTAAGCATAAGACAAGCAGAATTGACACTTTATTGATTGAGGGAAAGATTGGTGAGGATTGATATTGTTTGTATTTAGATTAATTATTTAAAATATTAAGTTAGAAAAACCATTCTATACAAGGGCTTATCACAACCCAAACAAAATCGTGTTTATTTGATCTTTGCCCTATTCTTGATTCTTAGTAATAACCAAAAAGGGTCAGCTATAAACACCTAATTTCATTTAAGCCCATCTCCAGGTAGTCCTTAAATATTCGAGACCAAGAACCTAGCAGTCGTCTCGATGAGGGTTGACCTCTTCTAGGTAGATTAGGCATTTTTAACACCTATTTGGCTACTTCTAAGTGATTGCTTATGCATGTGATAAAAACTACCATTTCAAGGATCATAAAGAATAAATCTTGAATAAAAAACAAGAATTAAGGTAAAAAATTAGTTTTTAAATATATTCTTTTGAAATTTTAAAATTCATTTTGGATATAATGTTACAATTGAATTTCACATTTGAGGAATTTTTCAAGATTTTTCTTATGAAACTTTTAGAGTTGACCGTCATATTTTTTCATCGATACCCATGTAATATTATGCCAATACTCACCCTAAAAAATCTAAAATATTCACGAAAAACTTAAAATTTTGACATTTCATACCACAAGGTGTCAAGTTCTTAAATTTATTTACTAATTTTAAATTATTCACTATATCGCAAGTGTCACGCTCGTAAAATTTTTTGGTAAAATTTGTTTTGATTTCAAGTTTTCATTCTTATTTTTATTGATTAATATTTTGATTAATTTGTTGAATTTAATTCATTTTTTAAAATTTGAACGTATTTTTAGAATTTTCATCTCTAGAATATGAACTTTCTATTTATAAAATTTTTCTATAAAATTTTTTAGAGCTTAGAATTTTAAATATTTTCATATATTTCAATAAAATAGCTCAAATGTAGCTTTTTGAAATTTTAATTCATTTTTATTAAACATCAATTTTCTTCTGTAAAGACTTTTCTCATAAATTTTTACGAGCTTGAAATTTTTAATTACCTTTTTCATGTACATAAAATTTCTCAAAAATTTCTTTTAGAGTTCGATACTTGAAATTTTTATAGGAGAATTTTATTAACTTTATTTTCGGCTAAATTCTTTAATGGGCTTAAAACTTTCAAATTTTACTAATGGCTCCAATAAGCCCATTAATCTCCCAACAAACCCAATAAGTCAATTCTTCTTCTTTAACAAGCCTAACAAAACTATTTTAAACAAGTCCATTTGGATTTTTCAACAAGCCCATTTAGATTTTCCAAGAGGGCTTATTAATATTTTCTTTCTCCAAAAAATTATTTTAATTTTTTTTGACAAAAAATTTCCATATGGATATTTAATTAGGCCTCTTATTTGATTAAATTCTTAATTAAATTTACCATGTGAAATTTTATTTCTTGAATACATAATTTTTTTAGTTGTTATAATTTAATTCTTTTAATTTATTTTTATCTGATTAAGACTTTTTTCATGATAATCATGAAGCCTAGGATTTTGATGATGAATAATATGTGGAAAATCATATAAAAACACAAATATAATTAATTGATTCCTATCATAAATAAAACATCAAGCAAAAAGATAAATGAAAAAAATAAAAGAAAAGAGAAAGACAAGGAAATTCGACGAAGGGATTTTTTTCATCATCCTTCCTCTGATTAATAAATATGGGGTAGATGTTTTGTTTTAAAAAGAATGGCTTCCATAGCAAAAATTAGCCATTTTTTAAAGTAATTTTCAAGCTTTTCCAAGAATTTCAAGCTTTAAAGGTAGTTTCATGCAGAAATATTTTGATTTTTGCCCATCTTCAATATTTTCCACCATATTTCTTTCTTTCAGTGAGCTTAATGATCACTTATGCTCATGGATTTTGATCCATGTTGAAAGGCCAAATGTAAAAGCTATGAACAATTTTCTTTACTTAATTGTTAAATTTAATTTTTTTTTTCTTAACAAAAGTTTGATTTTAATCAAGAAAATGTGTTTTATGGATATGTAGCCAGTTTTATCATGTATATATGTTCATCATTATGTTATTTTCTTTAGTATTTTCATGTGAATATTTGATAAAGTATGCTTATATGTCCATTTTTTCATGATTTCTTATATGTTGATGATGATTTAAGCTTGGCAAAAATCAAGATATGCATAAAAGAAATTTTTCACTGTTATTTGACTTAGCCGAATATGATTGTGGCCTTTGATGAATTTTATTTTATGATTTCATGATATGTAAGGCTACTTTGTAATGTTTGAAAGTTGTTGGGTCCAAAAATAATTTTTCCAAAATTTTGTAAGGCCTTGGATACTACATCTAAGCTTGATCGAATCTTATATGTGTGATTTGGCAAAGTTTTTGACCTTTTTAGCGGTATTTTATAATTATAAAAAATAATTTGTACCACATTTAGCAGTGTTTTCATACATATTTTTCATCTTTAAATGCATATCATGCATTCTTAGCCTTTTAAGGGGTTTGTTTTAATTTTAGAAAGTTTAAGAATTTATTTTCAAAAATAAAAAACTTGTTCCAAGGGCAAAGGTGCTTGGCTGAATGGTTCTTAGATTATTTGCTGAATTTTCTACATTGATTTTGAGATCTTTGATGTTATAATTATGTATTTTGGCTCATTTAAGGACCATTTTGTGAAATTAGAAAATTTTAGAGTTTATTTAGTAAAACCCTGTATTTTAAGGTTAAATGGGTCTTTTCAACATCAAGTTATCCATTTAGGGTATTTTGGACATGTTAGAGATATTTTTAGCATTTTTAGCCATTTTAAGGCTAATATGCAATTTTGAAAAAAAAAAGTAGGGACATATTAGCAATTTTTTGCATTTTAGGTCAATTTTGATTTCTAAGCTACCCATTAAGGGTATGATTGTCATGGTGATTTTGATTCCTTTAGGTTTACTGGGACATTTTTATGTTAAAGGGATACCTTATGGATGTTCCAGTAATTTACCCTAAAACCAAGTCTTTAAAAATCACCAACATACTGATTTGCCAAAGATGCATAATACGGACAAGTTCATCATTTTATGATGATATTAAGTCTTTCAGGGTTACCAAGATACTTGTTAGACCTTTAGGTGGTGAATGAAATCAAGAGGGAGTGAATTCATTTCTCAAAATTTTGATAAATTAAAATTTTGATAGGCAAGCTTTAGAAATCTAAATAATAAACTTTTGGAGTGTGATTTGGTGAATGAAAATAAATAATTAAAGAAAAGGGAAAGAAGAAGCAAACTCAATGATTTATAAAGGTTCAGCCTCAATTACCTACGTCCTTTACCTCGGCCTTACTTGCCTCAGATTTCCACAATTCACAAACTTGAATTGTTTACCTTTCAAGGACAAGGTATAACCTTTACACTCCCTATCTTTCAAGGCTAAGATAGAAACTTTTACCCCCTATCTTTTATGGCTAAGATAGAATCGTCTCTCTACTTTTCAATGGTTAAGTAGTAACCTTCTCTTCTTTCAAGAATTTGAGTGTAAATAAATAAAATCTCTAAAGGCTGGGTGTTTACAAGAATTTTAGCTCAAAGAAAATGTGTATGCAAAGATTCAAAATGAAGAATATAAAAATAGGAAGAATTAATCCTATACAAAGATGAACTAATTAATAAAAGATAAAGTATTTGACTCTAAGCACAATCTCTTGGTTCCTCTTGTTGTTGAAGGTGTTGGAGTGGCTTATTTATAGCCTTGATTGT
>JBBYHO010196236.1:17935-30097 GCA_038382025.1 Adansonia gregorii | reverse complement strand
TTAGTTTCCTTAGTTCATATTAACTTTCTTTCTTTGACTTTTTCTTTTCCCACTTCACATTTTTCTTCTTCTCTTTCTTCCTTCTTTGTTGTTTTCTTGCTCTTCTTTTCTTCCTAATCATTTCCAAAATCCCTTTTTTTTTTTGGTCTTTTTCTTTAAATTCAAAATCCTAGGATCTCTGTAACCCAATTCTTCTTTTCACCTTATTAATCCAAGTTCTCATCTGGGTATCTTCAGTTTTATCTTTATCCTTGTAAAGTTTCAAGTTTTTTATTTTTTAAATTTTACTAGATTAAATAAACTACTTAATCTGCTGAAAGGAAAGAAAAGTTTATCTTTCTAGTTGATCTTTCCTGTTATCTAGTTTGTTCTTGTTTCATCATCAACAGTTCTTATAATCTCCCCCCCCCCCCCGAAACCCCAAGGATCCATCTAATTTAACTAGTGATGTCCTCTTAATCTACTCATCAAATCACTTTCCAAAATTCCCATATTTTCTTCATTATTTTCCCTTTTCCCTTTTCCCCTGATTGTTTTTGTTTTTGTTTTTGATTTTATGGGTTGTGCTAGTTCCAAGCAAAGACGATGCCGCCATTGCCAGGCTCCTTATTCACCTGTTCCAAGAAGCTATTCAATGCACGTTCATCATCCGGCTCAGCACAAGGGCGATAGCTACCAAGTTGTAGCTTTAACATCCACCACATTAGGCACTCTCAAGCCAGGTTCCAACAACCAAAACAACGGCGGCAGCGTCAACGTTGCTGCATTTAACGGCAATCTTGAAACCGGCACTAAAATCAATGGGAATGTAAAAGGATTCGAGCAGGAAAGTCAAGGTATGGCTATAGAAGTGATTGAAGCAAAAGTTTGGTCGAAAATGATTGAAGATAAGATCCACAAAGTTGTTCCAAAAACCCCAATTAGGACTCCTCCTGGAGAGCCTGAAACAATCAATACATGGGAAATGATGGCAGGGCTTGAAGATTTTAGCCCTCTTCGTTCTCCTGGCCATTTCAGGAGTTTTTCTTTTGATGTTGTCAGGAATTCAGCTCCTAAAGAACGTGCCAGGGTGTCTCCAAAGCCTATGTGGGTTCAAATTGAAGAAGATGATGATCAGATATCAGGTTCAAGGATTCCAGATTTTGATCCTGAAACTATTTCTAGCTTCAGGAAAGCACTTGAACAGCTTCCCCCTGATAACCCTTTTCATCTTAGGCCTCAGGACAATGAAAAAAGAAAAGATTTTAAGGTTAACAAGGATAAGGTTGTTGTCTACTTTACCAGTTTAAGAGGAATTCGGAAGACATACGAGGATTGTTGTCATGTTAGAGTGCTCCTGAAAAGCCTAGGGATTCGTATCGATGAACGAGATGTTTCGATGCATTCAGGGTTCAAAGAGGAACTGAAAGAGCTAGTGGGAGAAAAGGACAAAGGTGGATTGCCAAGGGTATTTGTGGGGAAAAAACACATTGGTGGTGCTGAGGAAATAACGCGAATGCATGAAGAAGGTCAACTAGAGAAGGCGTTTGAAGGTTGCGAAATGGCGGATGATGAAGGTGGAAGAAACAATGGTGAAACTTGTGATGCTTGTGGGGATATCGGATTTGTGCCTTGCGACACTTGTTCAGGGAGCTGCAAAGTGTATTATGAAGATGTTTACAAAGACGAAGATGATGAAGCAGAAGATGAAGAAAATGAAGGCGAAGAGGGTGAGTTTGGATTTCAAAGGTGTCCTGATTGCAATGAAAATGGACTTATTCGCTGTCCAATTTGTTGCCAGTAATTAGATCATGAAAAACAGAAAATTTTCCCCTTTAATTTTTCTTTCTTGTGTTTTTCTTAAATCTTCTTATGAGAGTTGTTTGTTGTACAGTGAGGAGTTTCCATGATAATGTATTGTGTCATAAGCTGCTTTCTTCATCATTACCACTATGTTTCCTTCTAAGAGGAAACTTGCATACTTTCCAATAAATGGAGATGAAATTTTTTTTCCCTTGTCTTTTGGTACTCCTATATTTTGAAAACTTCCTTGCATTTAATAGTAGTTGCAATGCCACATTACGAGCGAGCGATATTTAATGTTGATATTTATTATATGACGTGATAAAAATCATTTATTGTAATTTAAATCCTTGATTTTTACGAGTACAAATAGTAGTTTTTGTGTGTCTAGGCTGAAGAGCAATCTGTTAGGTTGCAGAAACTAGAGGAAGTTCCCAGGGGAGTCCTAGCAAGACCTCAAAGTATGGAAACTTTTACAGGGCCTGTATCTAGTTTGATTCAGAGGGCTCAAATCTCAATTCCAAATTCTAGAAAAGAAATGAAAGAATGGAGAAAGGGAAAACATTTTGAGTGAAAACATAATTAGTTAGGATAATAAAAGACAAATGTCATTGTATAGGAGTGGTTTGGTTGAATCATTCAATCATCTCTTCTAGGTGACAATGAAAGGCGACTTCTTTTCGTGGTTATATTAAGGGTCCTTTTTGATACAAAGATAATTGAGTTTTTTTAATTTTATAATCAAAATTAAGAAATTATTAATATATTTATAAAATGTTTTTTTTAATACAAAAGAAATTATAGCTTTACGATGTCTTTAAGAGTAATGATAGGAGTTAATCGAAGCAAATCTAAAATTTTTATCTTAAATTACTTATTATTATACTAATTTTGTTTATAAAATTTAAAAATTACAGTAATAATAAAATTTAGGATTTAGTCAGATTGAATTAGTAATGAAGAATCTTATTATAAAAGTTGTGGCCTAATAATATAAAATGGCAAGCTATGTTAGGTGAAGAATGTGTGCGGGGGTCAGCGCCGGCAAGTGACGGAAAGAAGAGGGACTGGGTCAAATCCCTGTTTCATTGGACGAAGGAAGCAAAGGGTTGGTTGTTTGCCCTCTCCATTCTTTGCAAGTTTCAATTATCAACACCCAGGGACCATTTCCATCTTTGAGAGCTACAGATCAACCCCATTAAGCATTGATTCCCCCAATTAAAAAAATGCTACATTAGTTAGCTATTATCTCCCTTGAATTTTAAGAAACTACGTAGTCTAAAACTATCCATGTCGTAATAAATTAGATTCAGAGATTAGTTTAATTGATTTATGAATTCATTCTTATGAGATATCATCCTCTTTTATAAAAAAATCAATTTTATAATGAATTTATTACTGTAATAAAAAAAATCATTCTCTTTGTCACTTCATCCTCATTGTGATTTTTCACTAAACATTGTTATATCCCTTTATTAACTCCAGCACTGGATAAGTTTCATTGAGAAAGATAAGCATTAGAGGATGATTAAGATAAATTCAATCTCTATTATAAGATAGGTTTGATTATTATATAACTTCTGCTTGCCAAGAGTTTTAAGGCAAGAATAACTCTAATCAAAGTTTATATAAAAAAGAAACATCAACATTTATGAGGTATGAGTTATTAGAATCCTTTTGTTCTCTCTTCATTCCTTGTTTGTATTATCTTTACTGACTTAAGCATCGAAATGTCTCTTGGAGTAAAGCTCTGGGCCTCTCTCACCTTTGCTGTTTTGTAGGATTACTCCTCACTATCTCTATTTTCGCATCAACAAACATAAATTTCATAATTATTTTTAATCCCATCGCTTGAATATTACTCTCATAACGATCACTATTTTCAATTTCCTCGAAATCAAATTCATTTTCACAGAAGGCATTAATTCATTGAATGTGCACTAAAAAAATGATAACATAGAAGAAACTTTCATCAAAATTTGACTGGGGATACCAAGGGCTATATTGAGCCATAGGAAGCTAGATTTTCACTATTATCTATTGGATATTTGATTTTAAGATTTGTACAGGGTGGTGCATATTCCCCCAAGGTGAAGATCATGTGAGATGCTTAAAGGAATTGGATATTAGCTCAGTGCCATTAACAAAAAGACATTGTTGTTAAATGACATTAAAGATAATACAACTAAGATAAAGCCAAGGAAGTTTAATTTGCTTATTATTTTCTTCACTTCCTCATTCTCCCATTCAAGAATCATGTAATTGTTCACACATTCGTGGGAAGGGCATGGACTAGAAAATCACAACAGGGTGAATGCCATTGTTTCCCATCTAATCAATCATGTTGATGTTGATGTTGATGGTTTTTGGTTATTACAAATGGAATAAAATTATTGATTCCAAAGGTGAAAGACTAAGGGGGGAACTTTCGTCATAAGAATCCAAAACCTTTAAATAAATTTTAAGGCTTTTTTTATATGAAAATAGTTTTTTTTTTTTTTCTCTTTTGTCTTTTTCTTAATTTATAGTTTGTAAAATAAGGTAAAATAGAACAGAAAATATGTTATTTTTAATAAAAATGAAATTAAAATTCGATAATTGCTAAAAGAAAAGTTTTCATCAGAAATGATTATATTTTGATGTATCTAAACTGGAATTATTAAAATATAACTATTAATATTTTATTCAAACTCCATCAAAAATTAATACATAATATCTAAATTCAAGTATTAAATCATAAATTAATAACAGAATTTTTTTATTATAAAATCCAACTCATTTATTGAAATTCACAAAAATAAATTTAAAATAAAATTTTATATATCTTATTAATAAAACTTAAATTAAAAAATCAAAGTTCATGCATAGAAAATAAATTAAAATTAAAATTATATTTAGAACCATTTATGAATTTATTTTTTATCAAAAACTAATGAATTGATTTAGTAAGAATTATATTAACAATAAATAATTTATAAATAAAATAATATATAAAATAAAATTTTAATATTAAATATTATTATTTACAAGTCAAGTTGAATAGTACAAGGGTATTTGATATTAAAATATCCATTATCATACCTAATTGTCATTATTGTTTTACTTCAAATCATTTTTTGTTTCTTCTTCAAGCAATTACAAGATCTATAAATGAGACAAGTTGGGTTGGTTCAAGATCAAGCTAAGTCAAGTGAATCTGTTGTCTTAAAATTATTGGATCACTTAGGGTTCGTGTCATTTTTAGTTAGATCAATTAGATTTAACATTTAGTTTATTTGTATCCAAATTTGAATCAATTAAAAATTTGAATTTCAAATTATATCTAAGTCTATTAATATTTGTAAATGGATAACCAAAAATCTGTTTAGCCCCATGCTATTTTTTAAAAAAACTTTTTTAAAACACTATTTTTATTTAATCTTTAACAATTTTTGTATTTTTTCTTTTATCAAGTACTTAAACATAGATAAGTTAACATATTTTTTAATATTTACATTATTATTATATACATTTAAACTCTATATGATATAAATTATATAATATATAATAACAATAATATATTTTATAATTAAAAGTTAGGTCGGGCTGGGTTAGATTCAAGCCTTGAATGCCAAGGTCAAAGCCAACCAATTTCTTAAACAGGTTTCATTTTTTTTATTTAAACCTATTTTTTAGGTCTAATTTTTTCTAAGCCTTCTCACGTATCAAACAAATCTTTGAATTTAGACAAATAGCATTGCTCTTGAACAAGATTAATATAAAATAAAAGAGTATCCAAACTTAAACTCCATCAAAATTTAACTATTCATTCCCTACTTAAGTTTGATTAAAAATTAATGCTTAATATCTAAACCCTATTACTAGTACCTAAAAAATCCAAATTTGACATATTAAATAAATGATATAGCTATTAGTTATAACATCTAACTCGAATCAACTTTCAAAAGAGAAAATAAATTTTAATTCAATTTTTTTACGTACTATAGTAAAAATTAAATTAACAAATTAAAATTAATTCATAACAATAAATTAAACTTAAAATCATATTTAAAACAAGTAATTAGTTTAGCAAGTATTAACTATAATAAATGATTTATAAATAAACAAAATACAAAAAATTAATGTTAAAAATTGCCTCAACTTCAAAATAAAATCTTTGTTTTTGTGGTGCTTATTTATATATTTTTTTAATCATGAAAAACAAAAGATTTTTTAATAAATATTTTAGTTATTGGTGCAAACATAAATTTTGTTTATTCAATGTCTTATTTTGTAGGTTTTCAAAGTTTAAGGTTGCCAACACAATAATAAAATAATTAAAAGTTATCACTATTTGCTTGCCACGTTTGTATTTTTTTTTTTTGGATAAAAGAAAAGAGAAAGAAAGAAAGGAAAAAAGAAAAGAGAAGGAAAATAAAAAGAAAATTACTCATATCGTATTTATTTTTTATCATAATTATATTAAAAATATTATATTTTATGTAAAATTTTATATTTTGATATTTTGTTTTATATCAATTTTGATATGTTTGTGTATATGTGCAGTATTCATATTATTTTTTGTCATGTTTGTATTTTTATTATTCTTTTGTTATGTTTTGTGTTACATATCTTATGATGATTGATTTTATATATTTTTTAAATTAAGCCATATTAATTTTTTATTTTTATATTATTGAATTTGAAAAATATTATATTACTAAATGATAAGCAAAAATTAAAAATTGAATAATAATATGAAATTGATAGATACGAACGAAAATTTTTAAGTATTGAATCAAAAGAAAATATTATGATAGATAAAGGATAAGAAAACTATATTAAGTGATTTTATAAGTTACGAATTATTGTACAATAGTGGTTGAAATTACATTTTATTATGATATTATGCATGTCTTTCTTAAAGAATTTCATTTCAATTTTATCAAGTATAAGCATTTTACATTTGTTTTATATTTTGTTTTTACACATTTGCGTATTCATACTGTGGTCATATTATTTTTTTATATTGTATCATATTTTTAATTATTTTTTATATCAACTTCATGTATGACACTATTTAAATAATTTTTAATTTTGTATCATGTGTTGTATAATAATTAATTATTTATTTTTTTGAAAAAATAAGGTCATATTAAATTTTAATTTTTTATTATTAAATAAAAATTATTGTATTATTAAATTATTTGTAAAAATTAAAATATTAAATAATAATAATATGAGTTGAGATGATATAAGTAATTTCTTTTTTCTTTTTATTTTTACTTTAAATGTTGAATCAAAGGAAAAAAAATATTATAATGATTAAATAGTAAAAATTGTTAAATAATGTCATAAGCTATGAGTATTTTATGATAGTTATTAAGTTTTATATTTTATTATTTTTCATTTCATAATATGAATATAATGATGAATATCAATATAAGCTAAATGAATTAAAGTTTAATATCAATCTTAATTTGTTTTACCTATGATGTGCATATAATAAATTAGATTCATATATTCATGTTGTATGTGTGTTATTTTATATTTATAACTTATTTTAAAGTTGTCATCAAGTTGGATACTTTTACATAGTTTGTCATAATAATACAATTTAAACTTTAAATTCATATTATCTTTTTATATTATAATTATATTTAATATATAATCAATGACAATAAAATTAAAAATTTGTTCAAACACTTGTTCCTATAGTAGCTGACATTTTTTGAAGATTGCATCTAGACTTATTCAAGACTTGAATAGCCTAGGTCTGGCTTGAGTATGACCGTTTGTGTTTTTGATTAGCCTATCTAAATAATTATTTATTTAATTAAATAATATTTTTATTTAATTTTAATTATAAAAATATATATTAATATAAAAAATTTTATTCACATTTTATCAATTTTTAAATAGTGATTCATGCTATCAGATCAAGCGGAATTCAATTATTGATTTAAAATTTAAAATTTTTTAGTTTAGAGTTGATCTACTTGTAATTCAAATGGTAAACAAACCCTTTCAAATCAGATAAATGTTACCATAAATATTTTGCATAACAGTTTCATTAATTTAAGGGAAGAAAAATAAAAGGTCCTATTAGTATGAAAAGACCTTCTATTAAAATTAAAAATGCAGCAAAGCTTGATGGTTCTTATTAACCCATAGCAAGACTTATCAACTAGATACCTATACGTAGGACTTCTGACAAATTTATGGTTATTTAGTAATTCAATTTTAAAAGACATTTAATTTATACTTGTTTAGATTAGATATTTTCGACACAATCAAACAAACAAGCATAATTAGTAAGAGATAAAAAGAAATCTAAAAGAACTCAAATTTTTGCCATTTTGCTTTTTCTTTGTTATTTTTTTGGGTTTTATTGACTTAAGCTTCATTAATATCTGCTATACCTATAAAAGATTTTAAAAGTATTTTAGTAATTAGAATACTTATGTGTCTCATTTATAAAGTAGACTTTCTGTAGAGGTAAAGAGGTCTCTCTCTAATCTTTATATTCTTTATTCTTTATTTTTTTGTTAGGTATTTGTCCCAAATCCAAATTGTGAATTATTTAGATTCTATTAAAATTCTATTAGTTATAGATTAGTTGGTCATTTTGCTTATTTAATGAGTGAGTATTCTTAATAAAGAAAGAAACCTTAGTGAGTTAGAATTTTTAGTGACCAAATAGTTATCCCTATAAAGATGGATATAGATATAAACCTTTAGAATCAAGAATAAGAGAGATGTAAAACTAGCGGGATCTCGTTATGAGATAGTTTATAACTTTCTTCGTGCAAAAGCTACTGGTTGTGCATTGGATAGTTCAGAACTTTATTTGTGCAAAAATTACTAGTGTGTTGATTTTGAGGAGGGTTTGTAACTTTATCCATGCAAAAATTATAAGTTATTTGTAAAAAGGGTTTATAGCTATATCCTTTCAAAACTAATAGTTTGTTTAATGATGATGTTTTTACCCTTTTAGGGTCGTAAATGTAGTTGAGGCTAAACTATGTTAAAATTGTGATTGATTTTTTTGTGGGTCACCATGCTATTCCCAACAACTAGTATCAGAGCTATGGTTCGAAACTTATATTGATATGATCATAAGTAATGATGTTTATTCAATTTTGGCATTGTTGCGATTATAATCGTGAGACTTGAGATGTGTAAAAGGAGATTTGCTGTAAGTGGAGCTATATAATGATTCTCTAAATGATCTAGGGCTGTAGATTTTGAGGTTGATGTTGCTAGCTAATGATCTCTGGAGACAGATGATACTAAGAGATAATTCCTATTGAAGAGGCATTCAACAATGATTTGATTATAGGGAGTTGAAATTACTTGAAGTTTAGCATTTTGTGGTATTTTGTGTCAAAGTGGAGATTATGAGGTATTTGACCTGATTTTAAATTATGAATCAATTTAGATTCTATTAAAATTCTATTGGTTGTAAATTATTTGGTCATTAAGTTTATTTAATAAGTGAATATTCTTAATAAAGAAAGAAATATTAATGAGTTAGAATTCTTGGTGACCTAATAATTACCCCTATAAATATGGAGATAGGTGTAGATCTTTAGAATTATGAATGAGCGAGATGTAAACCTTACGCAATCTCGTTGTGGGAAGATGTTTGTAACTTTCTCCGTGCAAAAAGTATAGGTTGTTTGTTGGAAGGTTTCTAGCTTTCGTAGGAAAACTACTAGCTGCGTGTTGGATGATTTATAACTTTATCTATGTAAAAATTACAAGTTTTTTTGTGAGAAAGGTTTGTAGTTTTATTAGTGCAAAAGCTACGAGTGTGATAAATAATGATATTTTACCCTTTTAAAGCTATGGATATAGACATTTGAGGCCAAATCACGTTGAACATTGTTTCTTTCTTGTTGATTTTTTTGTCCCAACATTATTTACATTATCTCTCTCGCTTTATGGGATGAACACTAATTTGAGCAGTAGAACACATGCCAAAATATGAACTTCGATGTCTCTTTAATGTCTCTTTACCATTTCTAAGCTATAGGTCTCTCTATCAAAATACTATGATTAATTTAGAATCAACAACCTTTAGCTAATAATTTAGGAGTTTACTAGGCTCAACCATCCATAAATCCAAATGTTACCATTTTGTAGCTAGTCGTATCTTTCATGACATTGACACTTTTATCAAATTTTGATTTTCTAAAAATTAAAGGCGCATTGATAAAATTTGAAAAAAAAGTTTTAACATTTATTTTTTTTAAATATATTTTTTAATTCGTATGAAATTTTGCTTGGTAAAAAATTAAAAAAATGTTTAATGAGATAGGTAAGTGATAGTTACTTATTGCATAATGCAGTATATTTTAAGTCAATTTTAGTTTCTTAAAATAATTATATTCGAACTAAATTATCTTTTTTTTTTCTTGTTACAAAAGATAGATATTTAAATTAACCATTTTAATTTTATCTAGAGTTATCAAAAATAATTAAAATATGATGTTGATAAGATTAATTTTTCAAATTTAAAATTTATAGTTATCAAATATTATAAATATATTCAATACTTAATTTTTATTAAATAGTCCAAAAAAATTTTATACTATAAATTCAATATTTATAAATTTAATATTAAAAATTTAATACTTTATTTTTCAATACTTAATTTTTTTTAATTTATCAAACAACATCTAAAAATGCTACTTGATAGGATTTGGTTAAATTGCACTATGGTTTAACTCCATAAAAATCCCTTTAAGAGCAGCAATTCGGTTAAATATAATTAATAATTAAGCTTAAATTTTTTAATAATAAGTCCAAATTATTATAACTTTTGACCAGTTTAATTCAAGTTTGAGTCAGTTTATATTTGTGTCGCTTTAAATTTAGATTGTGTCCAATTTAAATTTTTTGTTTCAAGTTTTTGATTTGGTTGAATCAAATTTGAATGAATTTAAATTGAATTTGTATTTAAGCTTATGATTTTTAATAACTTTAAGTTTAGACAAGTTTACATAGTTGATTCATTGTGCCACCTCTATAAAAAGATTATTAAAGAAAAAATCAGGCATTAGTTAACAAGTAAATATGCTAATGGATTGAGTTTATTTGAATTATTATTTAAATAATAAAAAATATTTTTGTTTAAAATTATTTTTGATAAAATGATAATATAATTTTTTAATTTTATAAGTAAGATTTAAACACTGTCATATATTTTTTTATTTTAATGTATATTTTTTTAAATATACATTTAAGATACATAACAATATTTAAATTATATTTATAAAATAAAAAATTTTATTACTTATATATCAAATAATTATTTGTTATTTAAATTTAATTATAAATTTTAATATAAAAATATTTTTTAATTTTTAATATTATTTTAAATTATAAAATAATTATCAAATCGAATAAATACTACAAGAAAAAAAAATTCAAATCTGCCGCCCATCAAATCATTACGATTGACTAGAGAACAATGGGGAATGGGCGCTGTAAGTCGGCTTCTTAAGTATGAAAGCAATAGGTGGTTCAGGGCTCTAACTTTCCATACAAATAGATTGGTGTGATATTTTATATTTTTATATTATATTTTTATATTTTATTATATTATAATTATTTTTAAAATTTTTTATATTTATATTAATTTAAATATATTTATAATTAATATTAAATAAATTTTAAAAATATTTTTATATTTTATTATATTTTTTAATTTTATATATTTATGTAATCATACGTATTAAGTATACATTTGAATCGCAAATGGAAAGATAAAAAAGAAAAAAGTGATGTTAAACTCCAGAATTCTCTCTTGGATGCTAACGTTTGATCAAAGGGCCGTCACCTGTCTTGGGTTTCTAGCTGTTATAATTACCTTACAAGACCAACCCACTTACAAAATAGATTCACAACTCGTTAGATGTTCCATTTTTTATGTAACTGTATGAATCTAAGACCGCTAATTGAGATAAGAGAAAAATTATAAATAATAAAATTTAAAATTTAAAATTATTAAATATTATTTTTTAAAAATAATTGTATCAATTAATTAAATCAAAATGAATTCCGTACTCAGTGAAATCACAATTTGAGGGTCACGAACGATTTAGTGATGACGTGAACAAGGGACGGGAATGACGCATTCAGCGGAGCAGAAAGAGGCTAAAATTGGATATAGGAGTCAATTTCATAAGCAAACTGAAAGACTCTGAAAATCAGATCTATTACCCACGCCACAAATTAAGGTCATCTTCAAAATCAAACATAGGAATCCAGTTACGGACAAGTTGTGGACATTGTCATATTTCCTTCTTCTTTTCAGACCTGTTACAGCCATGTAACTTTGAGTCTCGGACTTATTTTTCTTGAAATAGCTATATTCGATATTCATATTTAATA
>JBBYHO010196128.1:18481-36228 GCA_038382025.1 Adansonia gregorii | reverse complement strand
TTCATGCAAGCTAATGTATAAATGTGCTTGAAATGTGTTAGGATAATGATTCATACATGGATTAAGGATAACAAGATACATGGATATGTCGTAAAATGCATGAGCAAGAGATATCAAACTAATGAGGATGAAATGAGTCATTTTGCATATCAAAGGGGCATTAAGGCATCCAAATCTTAAACTACCATAATCAAAAGCCACAATAATGCATGATAATCCTCAAAGCGTGATGGAAACATAGAGATCTCACTAAAATGATGAAGATGCTGAAAAATAGAGAATGCAAGTGATAGAATAAGAAGTTATACCAATAAACTTCAATTTTTGGCCAAATAGTTGGAGCAGTAGAGATAGCTTGAATTTCCCTCTTTTCCTTATTATTAATAAGCAAGTAAAATAGAGAAACAATGATGTTTTAGTTTTGGTGTGGATGAGGGTGATTTTTAGAATGTGTAAAGGTTGAGAGTGAGTGTTTTAGGGCTATTTTTAGGTGCTGAGTGAAGAGCTATGGGATTTGGTTTTCTTGGTGTAGGAATATGTTTTTGGAAGCTTAAAATGAGCTAGAATCTAACCTTTTTTAGCTGAGATATAATTGGTCTATTTATACCAACACTTAGAGCCAATTTGGAGGTGTTTTTGGTCACTTTTCAAGGGGGACAAAGAGGTGTCGCTTGGTGGCTATAGAGTGGCTGTAGGGAGCAACTTACTGCCAATGTGATGGACATAGGGTGGCTACTTTAAATGCTAAAATGATTTTCCAGCAAATAAGGTGGCTAATTATGATCTTAGTCAACAAACTAGGGAAGAGTAGGGTGATATTGTGACATTAACCTTTTTGATCTAATTTAGACTTAAAAAAAAACTGATTTGATTTATTGAAAAGTCCAAATTCATAATTTGATATTGGTTTTGATTTTTTTATGCAAAGAAATAAGTTAAAATCGAGTTTTCGATCAATGGTGGACGAGTTAAAAATGCTTAGACCATAGAAAATTAGCCCGGTTGCTAAAAAAATAAGCCTGGACAAAATAAAATGTCTACACTTATGAAATCCAAGCATCAATGTCATTTATCCCAATAAAGAGAATGAGTTTAAGGTTCCTAATCATGAAAAGAAGTAAGGTTGCTGCGTGAATCCATGTTTTTCCCAATTGATAGATGAATTTTGATTCTAAAAATAGGGGGAATAAAAGTTTTTCCTATAAAACCAAAGCATCAATATCATTTATCCTAATAAGGAGATTGTGTTTATGGTGCCCAATCATAAAAAGAAAAGAGATTATTATGTGAATTTGTGCTTGTCTAACTTGACATATGAACTTTAATTCTATAAAATGGGGGAAAGTGAAGCTTTTTGTATGGAATCAAAGCATCAATGTCAGTTATCCTAATGAGTAGAATAAGCTTATGGTGCCCAATCATGAAACGAATGGAGATTATTATGTGAATCAATATTTATCCTAATTAACAGACAATTTTATTCTAAAAAATGGTGGGAAGTGAAGTTTATCTTATGAATCCAACGCATCAATTGATTTATCCCAATGAGGACAATGAGTTTATAGTGCCCAATCATTAAAAGAAAGGAGATTGTTATGGGAATCTATGTTTGTCCTAAGTGATAGACGAATTTTAATTGTTAAAAGTGGTAGGAAGTGGAGTTTTTCTTATGAAACCGAAGCGTCAGCATCATTTATCCTAATAAAAAGAATGTATCTATGGTGCCCAATAATCAAAAAAAAGAAAATAATTATATGAATCTTTGTTTATTCCAATTGATAGACGAACTTTGATTGAAAAAATGGTAGGAAGTGAAGTTTTTCTCATGAAACTAAAGCATCAATTCCATTTATCCCAATGAGGAGAATATGTTTATGGTGCCTAATCATGAAAAGGAAGGAGATTATGATATGAATCCGTGTTTGTCCCAATTAATAGACGAACTTTGGTTGTAAAACATGGTAGGAAGTGAAGTTTTTCTTACAAAACCGAAGCATCAATATTATTTATCCAAATAAAAAGAATGTGTTTGTGGTGCCTAACAATGACAAGAAAAGAGATTATCACATGAATCCATGTTTATCACAATTGACAGACAAAATTTCATTCCAAAAAGTGATGGAAAGTGATATTTTTCTTATGAAACCAAAGCATCAACCTTTTATCCCAATAAGGCGAATGAGTTTATGGCTCACAATCATAAAAAAAAAAATTACTATACGAATTCGTATTTGTTCCAATTGATAGATGAACTTTAATTTCAAAAATGGTGAAAAATGAAGCATTTTTTATGAAACCAAAGCATCGATGTCATTTATCCCAATGAGTAGAATAAGTCTAGGGTGCCCAAATATGGAAAGAAAGGAGATTATCATGTGAATCAGTGTTTGTCCTAATTGACACATGAACTTTGACTCTAAAATATGGTTGAAAGAAAACCCTTTTTTATGAACCCAAAGCATCAATGTCATTTATTCCAATAAGGAGAATGAGTTTATGGTTCCTAATCATCAGAAAAAAGAGATTATTATGTGAATTCGTGTTTATCCCAATTGATAAATGAGCTTTGATTCTAAAAATGGTGGGAAAAGAAGTTTTTCTTATGAAACCGAAGCATCAATATCATTTATCCCAATGAGAAGAATGTGTTTATGGTGTCAAATCATGAAAAGAAAAGAGATTATTACGTGAATTCGTGTTTATCCTAATTGATAGGCAAACTTTAATTTTAAAAATGGTGGAAAAAAAGCTTTTTTTTGAAATCAAAGCATCAAAGTCATCTATCCCAACAAGTAGAATGAGCTTTTGGTGCCCAGACATGGAAATAAAGGAGATTATTATGAATATCTGTGTTTGTCTTAATTGACAGACAAACTTTACTTCTATAAAATGGTAGAGAGTGAAGCTTTTTGTATGAAACCAAAGCATCAATGTTATTTGTCCTAATGAGTAAAGTGAGCTTATGGTGCCAAATAATGGAAAGAAAAAAGATTATTATGTGAATCTTTGTTTGTCCAAATCGATGGACAACCTACAATTCAAAAAATGGTAGAAAGTGAAGTTTTTCTTATGAAACCAAAGCATCAATATCATTTATCCCAATGAGGAGAATTTGTTTATTGCGCCCAATCATAAAAAGAAAAGAGATTATTACTTGAATTCGGGTTTATCCCAATTGATAGGCGAAATTTATTCTAAAAATAGTGGGATGTGAAATTTTTCTTATGAAACCAAAGCATTAATTTATTTATCCCAATAAAGAGAATGAGTTTATGGTGCCCAACTTGAAAAGAAAGGAGGTTATTAGGTGAATCTGTGTTTGACCTAATTGATAAATAAACTTTGATTGTAAAAAATGGTAGAAAATGAAGTTTTACTTATGAAACTGAAGCTTTACTTATGAAACTGAAGCATCAATATCATTTATCCTAATGAGAGAATGTGTTTATGGTGCCAGTCATGAAAAGAAATGAGATTATTACATGAATCCATGTTTATCCTAATTAATTAACAAAATTTGAATCTAAAAATGGTGGAAACTGAAGCTTTTTTTATGAAACCAAAGCATAATTCATTTACCCCAATGAAAAGAATGAGTTTATGCTGCCTAATCATGAACAAAATGGAGATTATTACATTAATCCATTTTTATCCCAACTGACAGATGGAATTTGATTCTAAAAAATGGTGGGAAGGAAAGTTTTTCTTATAAATCAAAAGCATCAATTGATTTATCCCAATGCAGAGAGGGAGTTTATGGCACCCATTCATTAAAAGAAAGTAGATTATTATGGAAATTCGTGTTTGTCCCAATTGACAGATTAACCTTGATTGTAAAAAATGGTAGTAAGTAAAGTTTTTCTTATGAAAACAAAGCATCAACATCTTTTATACCAATAAGGAGAATGTGTTTATCGTGCCCAACCATGAAAAGAAAGGAGATTATTTTGTGAATCCGCATTTGTCCCAATTAATAAATGAACTTTCATTCTAAAAATGGTGAAAAGAAAAGCTTTTTTTATGAAACCAAAGCATCAATGTCATTTATCCCAATAAGTAGAATGAGCTTATGGTGCCAAATAATGAAAAGAAAAGAGATTGTTATGTGAATCTATAATTGTTTAAATCGATGGACGAACTTCAATTCTAAAAATGATGGAAAGTGAAGCCTTTTTTATGAAACCAAAGCATTAGTATCACTTATCCCAATGAGGAGAATATCTTTATGGTGTACAATCATGAAAAGAATGCAATTATTATGTGAATCTGGGTTTATCCTAATTGATAGGTGACATTTTCTTCTAAAAATGGTGGGATGTGAAGTTTTTCTTGTGAAACCTAAGCCTCAATTCATTTATCCCAATGAGGAGAATGAGTTTATGGTGCCTAATCTTGAAAAGAAAGGAGATTATTATGTGAATCCAGGTTTGACCCAATTGACAGATGAACTTTGTTTGTAAAAAATGGTAGGAAGTGATGTTTTACTTATGAAACTCAAGCATCAATATCATTTATCCCAATAAGGAGAATATGTTTATGGTGCCTAGCTAAGAAAAGAAATAAGGTTATTACATGAATCTGTGCTTATCTTAATTGAATAACCATATTTGATTCCAAAATATGGTGGGAAGTGAAGTATTTCTTATGAAACTAAAGCATTAATTCATTTATCCCAATGAGTAGAATGAGTTTATGGCACCCAATCATTAATAGAAAGGAGATTATAGTGCGAATTTGTATTTTTCCTAGTTGACAAAGGAATTTTAATTCTAAAAATGGTGGAAAATGAAGCCTTTTTTATGAAATGAAAGCATCAATTCATTTATCCCAATGCATAGAATGAGTTTATGGCACCCAATCATTAATAGAAAGGAGATAGTTATGCGAATCCGTGTTTTTCCTAATTGACAGGCGAACTTTAATGTAAAAAATGGTGGAAAGTGAAGCTTTTTTTATGAAACCAAAGCATCAATTCATTTACTCTGAAAAGGAGAATAAGTTTATGGCACCCAATCATAAATAGAAAGGAAATTATTATGCGAATCCGTTTTTGTGCCAAATGACAGATGAACTTTAATGTAAAAAATGGAAGAAAGCGAAGCTTTTTTTATGAAACCAAAGCATCAATGTCATTTATCCCAATGAATGGAATGAGCTTATGTTTCCCAAACATGAAAGGAAAAGATATTATTACATGAATCCATGTTTGTCCAAATTGACACAAGAACTTTAATTTTAAAAATTGGTTGAAAGAAAAGCTTTTCTTACAAAGCCAAAGCATCAATGTCATTCATGCGAATGAGGAGAATGAGTTTATGGTTCCTAATCATGAAAAGAGAGGAGATTATTATGTGAATCCCTGTTTATCACAATTGATAGACAAACTTTGCTTCTAAATGTAGTGGAAAGAGAAGTTTTTCTTATGAAACCAAAGCATCAATATCATTTATCCCAATAAGCATATTGTGTTTATGATGCCCAATTATGAAAAGAAAGGAGATTATTATGTGAATCCATGCTTGTCCGAATTAACATACGAAATTTAATTCTATAAAAGGGTGGAAAGTGAAGCTTTTTGCATGAAACCAAACCATCAATGCCATTATCCCAACGAGTAGAATGAGCTTATGGTGCCCAAACATGGAAAGAAAGAAGATTATTATGTGAATCCGTGTTTGTCCTAATTGATGGATAAAATTTAATTCTAAAAATGGTAAAAGGAGAAGCTTTTTTTCAAACCAAAGCATCGATGTCATTTATCTCAATGAGTAGAATATGCTTATGGTCCCAAATAATGCAAAGAAAAATGATTATTATGTGAATCTATGTTTGTCCAAATAGACAGAAAAACTTTAATTCTAAAAATCGTAGAAAAGTGAAGTTTTTCTTATGCAACCAAACCATCAATATCACTTATCCCAATGAGGTGAATGTCTTTATGGTGCCCAATCATGAAATAAAATAAGATTATTACGTTAATCCGGGTTTATCCCAATTGATAGGTGAAATTTATTCTAAAAATGGTGGGATGTGAAGTTTTTCTTATCAAACCAAAGCATTAATTCATTTATCCCAATGAGGAGAATGAGTTTATGGCGCCCAATCTTGACATGAAAGGAGATTATTATGTGAATCCTGGTTTGACCTAATTGATAGATGAACTTTGTTTATAAAAAATGGCAGGAAGTGAAGTTTTACTTATGAAACCCAAGCATAAACATCATTTACCCTAATGAGGAGAATATGTTTATGGTGCCTAGTCATGAAAAGAAAGAAGTATATTATATGACTTCGTGTTTATTCTAATTGACAGACGATATTTGATTCCAAAATATGGTGGGAAGTGAATTTTTTTTATGAAACCAAAGCATCAATCCATTTACCCCATGAGTAGAATAAGTTTATGGCACCCAATCATTAATAGAAAGGAGATTATTATGTGAATTCGTATTTTTCCTAGTTGACAGACGAATTTTAATTTTATAAATGATGGAAAGTGAAGCCTTTTTATGAAACCAAAGCATCAATTCATTTATCCCAATCTATAGAATAAGTTTATGGCACCCAATCATTAATAGAAAGAAGATTGTTATGTGAATACATGTTTTTCCTAGTTGACAGACGAACTTTAATGCAAAAAATGGTGGAAAGTGAAGCTTTTTTTACAAAACCAAAGCATCATTTCATTTATTCCAAAAAGAAGAATAAGTTTATGCACCCAATCATAAATAGAAAAGAAATTATTATGCAAATCCGTGTTTGTCCCAATTAACAGATGAACTTTAATGCAAAAAATGGTGGAAAGTGAAGCCTTTTTCAATGAAACCGAAGCATCAATTCATAAATGGAATGAGCTTATGGTGCCCAAACATGAAAAGAAAGGAGATTATTATGTGAATCCATGTTTGTCCAAATTGACACAAGAACCTTGATTCTAAAAAATGGTTGAAAGAAAAGCTTTTCTTACGAAGCCAAAGCATCAATGTTATTCATGCGAATGAGGAGAATGAGTCTATTGTTCCTAATCATGAAAAGAAAGGAGATTATTATGTGAATCCATGTTTATCACAATTGATAGACAAACTTTGCTTTCAAAAGTGGTGGGAAGATAAGTTTTTCTTATGAAACCAAAGCAGCAATATCATTTATCCCAATAAGAAGATTGTGTTTTTAGTGCCCAATCATGAAAAGAAAGGAAACTCTTATGTGAATCCATGCTTGTCCAAATTGACATACGAACTCTAATTCTATAAAATGATGGAAAGTGAAGCTTTTTGCATGAAACCAAACCATCAATGTCATTATCCCAATGGCTAGAACAAGCTTATGGTGCCCAAACATGGAAAGAAAGAAGATTATTTTGTGAATCCATGTTTGTCCCAATTGACGGATGAACTTTAATTCCAAAAATGGTGGAAGGAGAAGCTTTTTTTCAAAGAAAGCATCAATGTCATTTATCCCAATGAGTAAAATGAGCTCATGGTCCCGAATAATGAAAAGAAAAAAGATTATTATGTGAATCTGTATTTGTCCAAATCGAAGGATGAACTTTAATTCTAAAAATTATAGAAAAGTAAGACTTTCTCTTTACGTCCTTCGGGGCCTTATGTTTCAAAAAAGAAAATTTTTCTTATGAAACGAAGCCATCAATATCACTTATCCTAATAAGGTAGATGTCTTTATAGTGCCCAATCATGAAATGAGATTATTACCTGAATCTGGGTTTATCCCAATTGATAGCTAAAATTTTATTCTAAAATGGTAGGATCTGATGTTTTTCTTATGAAACCAAAGCATTAATTCATTTATCCCAATGAAGAGAATAAGTTTATGGTGCCCAATCTTGACAAGAAAGGAGATTATTATATGAATCTGGGTTTGACCCAATTGATAGATGAACTTTGTTTGTAAAAAATGGTAGGAAGTGAAGTTTTACTTCTAAAACTCAAGCATTAACATCATTTACCCCAATGAGGAGAATATGTTTATGGTGCCTAGTCATGAAAAGAAAGGAGTTTATTATGTCAATTCATGTTTATCCTAATTGACAAATGATATTTGTTCCGAAATATGGTGGAAGTGAAATTTTTCTTATCAAACCAAAGCATCAATTCATTTACCCTAATGAGTAGAATGAGTTTATGGCACCCAATCATTAATAGAAAGGAGATTATTATGTGAATCCATGTTTTTCTCAATTGATAGATGAATTTTAATTCTAAAAATTAAGGAAAGTGAAACTTTTTTTTTATGACACCAAAGCATCAATTATTTATCCCAATATGTAGAATGAGTTTATGGCACCCAATCATTAATAGAAAGATGATTGTTATGTGATCCCAATTGACAGACGAACTTTAATGCAAAAAATGGTGGAAAGTAAAGCTTTTTTTACGAAACCAAAGCATCAATTCATTTATCCCAAAAAGGAGAATAAGTTTATGGCACCCAATCATAAATAGAAAGTTAATTATTATGCAAATCAATGTTTGTCCCAATTGACAGATAAACTTTAATGCACAAAATAGTGGAAAGTTAAACCTTTTTCAATGCATCAATTCATAAATGGAACGAGCTTATGGTGCCCAAACATGAAAAAAAAGGGGTTATTATGTTAATTCATGTTTGTCCAAATTGACACAAGAACTTTAATTCTAAATGGTTGAAATAAAAGCTTTTCTTACGAAGCCAAAGCATCAATGTCACTCATGCGAATGAGGAGAATGAGTTTATGGTTCCTAATCATGAAAAGAAAGGAGATTATTATGTGAATCCATGTTTACCATATTTGATAGACAAACTTTGCTTCTAAAAGTGGTGGGAAGAGAAGTTTTTCTTATGAAACCAAAGCATCAATATCATTTATCCCAATAAGCAATATGTGTTTATGATGCCCAATCAAGAAAAGAAAGGAGATTATTATGTGAATCCGTGCTTGTCCAAATTAACATACGAACTTTAATTCTGTTAAAGGGTGGAAAGGAAAGCTTTTTGCATGAAACCAAACTATCAACATCAATATCCCAATAAGTAGAATGAGCTTATGGTGCCCAAACATGGAAAGAAAGAAGGTTATTATATTAATCTATGTTTGTCCTATTTGGCGGATGAACTTTAATTCTAAAAATAGTAGAAGGAGAAGCTTTTTTTCAAACCAAAGCATCAATCTCATTTTTCCCAATGAGTAGAATGAGCTTATGGTCCCGAATAATGAAAAGAAAAAAGATTATTATGTGAATCTGTGTTTGTCCAAATGGACGGATGAACTTTAATTCTAAAAATCATAGAAAAGTAAAGTTTTTCTTATGAAACCAAACCATCAATATCACTTATCCCAATGAGGTGAATGTCTTTATGGTGCCCATTCATGAAAAGAAATGAGATTATTACGTGAATTCAGGTTTATCCCAATTGATAGGTGAAATTTTATTCTAAAAATGGTGAGATGTGAAGTTTTTCTTATGAAACCAAAGCATTAATTCATTTATCCCAATGAGGAGAATGAGTTAATGGCGCCCAATCTTGACAAGAAAGGAGATTATTATGTGAATCTAGGTTTGACCCAATTGATAGATGAACTTTGTTTGTAAAAAATGGTAGGAAGTGAAGTTTTACTTCTAAAACTCACGCATCAACATCATTTACCCCAATGAGGAGAATATGTTTATGGTGCCCAGTCATGAAAAGAAAAGAGTTTATTATGTGAATTCATGTTTATCCTAATTGACAGATGATATTTGATTCCAAAATATGGTGGGAAGTGAAGTTTTTTTTTATGAAACCAAAGCATTAATTCATTTACCCCAATGAGTAGAATGAGTTTATGGCACCCAATCATCAATAGAAAGGAGATTGTTATGTTAATCCATGTTTTTCCCAGTTGACAGACAAATTTTAATTTTAAAAATTATGGAAAGTGAAGCTTTTTTTATGAAATCAAAGCATCATTTCATTTATCCCAATGTGTAGAATGAGTTTATGGCACCCAATCATTAATAGAAAGAAGATTGTAATGTGAATACATGTTTTTCCCAATTGATAGATGAACTTTAATGCAAAAAGTGGTGGAAAGTGAAGCTTTTTTTGCAAAACCAAAGCAATAATTCATTTATCCCAAAATGAAGAATAAGTTTATGGCACTTAGTCATAAATAAAAAGGAAATTATTGTGTGAATCTGTGTTTATCCCAATTGATAGATGAACTTTAATGCAAAAAATGGTGGAAAGTGAAGCCTTTTTTAATGAAACCAAAGCATCAATTCATAAATGGAATGAGCTTATGGTGCCCAAACATGAAAAGAAATGAGATTATTATGTGAATCAGTATTTGTCTAAATTGAAACAAGAACTTTGATACTAAAAAATGGTTGAAAGAAAAGCTTTTCTTACAAAGCCAAAGCATCAATGTCATTCATGTCAATAAGAATAATAAGTTTATGGTTCCTAATCATGAAAAGAAAGGAGATTATTATGTGCATCCGTGTTTATCACAATCGATAGACAAACTTTGCTTTTACAAGTGGTGGAAAGAGAAGTTTTCTTATGAAACCAAAGCGTCAATATCATTTATCCCAATAAGCACATTGTGTTTTTAGTGCCCAATCATGAAAAGAAAGGAGACTATTATGTGAATTCGTGCTTGTCCAAATTAACATACGAACTTCTATAAAATGGTGGAAAGTAAAGGTTTTTACATGAAACCAAACCAGCATTGTCATTATCCCAATGAGTAAAATGAGCTTATGGTGCCCAAACATGGAAAGAAATGAGATTATTATGTGAATCCATGTTTATCCCAATTGACAGATGAACTTTAATTCTAAAAATGGTGGAAGGAGAAGCTTTTTTTTTTTCAATCCAAAGCATCAATGTCATTTATCCCAATGAGTAGAACGAGCTTATGGTCTCGAATAATGAAAAGAAAAAAGATTATTATGTGAATCTGTGTTTGTCTAAATCAACAGATGAACTATAATTCTAAAAATCATAGAAAAGTAAATTTTTTCCAAACTATCAATATCACTTATCCCAATGAGTTGAATGTCTTTATAATGCCCAATCATGAAAAGAATTAAGATTATTATGTGAATCTGGGTTTATCCCAATTGATAGGTGAAATTTTATTCTAAAAATAGGGGGATGTGAAGTTTTTCTTATGAAACCAAAGCATTAATTCATTTATCTCAATGAGGAGAATGAGTATATGGCACCCAATCTTAAAAGAAAAGAGATTATTATGTAATTTGTGTTTGACCCAATTGACTGACAAACTTTGATTGTAAAAATGGCAGAAAGTGAAGTTTTACTTATGAAACTGAAGCATCAATATCATTTATCCTTATGAGGAGAATGTGCTTACATGAATCTATGTTTATCCTAATTGACAGTTGATATTTGATTCCAAAAAATGGTGGGAAATGAAATTTTTCTTATGAAACCAAAGCATCAATTATCCCAATGAGTAGAATGAGTTTATGGCACCTAATCATTAATAGAAAAGAGATTATTATGCGAATCCAATGTTTTTCCTAATTAATAGACAATTTTTAGTTCTAAAAATGGTGTAAAGTGAAGCTTTTTTTATAAAACCGAAGCATCAATTCATTTATCCCACCATGAGAATAAGTTTATGATGGCACCCAATCATAAATAGAAAGGAAATTATTATGCAAATCCATATTTGTCCCAATTGATAGACGAACTTTAATTCAACAAATGGTGGAAGGTGAAGCTTTTTGTGAAACCAAAGCATTAATGTTATAGGCACATTATTTTGTCCGAGCTAATTTCTTTAGCAACTTGGGGCATGGATGTGAGAGGGTGCGATGATATAGCCTCTTAATAGGCATCACTTCATCTTGGTAGCAGTTGACTATTTTACCAAATGGTTGGAGGCTGCCTTGTATGCTAACGTTACTAGATTGATCATCTGCAAGTTTGTTAAAGGGGACATTATCTGTAGATATGGCATCCCAAACCAAATCATCACAGACAATGCAAGCAACTTAAACAGTAAAATAATGTAAATAGTCTGCTTTCAGTTCAAGATCTAGCATCATAATTCTATCCCTTACTGCCCAAAGATGAATGAGGTAGTTGAGGCAGCCAACAAAAACATCAAAATTATAGTTGAGAAAATGGCCAAGACTTACAAAGACTGGTATTAGAACCTATTCTTTGCATTTCGAACCTATCAGACTTTAGTTCGCACTTCCACAGTGCTACCCTATTCTCCTTTGTCTATAGAATAAAAGCTATATTGCCTATCGGAGTCGAGATCCCTTCTCTCGGAGTCTTAATGGAAACCAAACCTTAAAGGGCTAAATGGTTTAAGAATAGATATGACCAACTCAACCTCATCAAAGAAAAATGCATGAAAGCCATCTGCCATGGTCAAATGATGCACCCATGATGATTTCACCCAAGCGAATTGGTATTGAAGAAGATCTTCCCAATTCACAAAGATGCATAGGGCAAGTAGACCTATAATTGGGAAAGATCGTATGTCATGAAGCAAGCCTTCTCCAAAGGAGCCCTAATCTTGTCAGAAATGGACGATAAGGCCTTGCCCAACCCAGTCAACTTAGATTCGATTGAGAAATATTACACGTAGAAGACAAAAACCTAAAAAAAATGTCTTTAAAAAACAAAAAAAGAAAAGGAAAAAAAACTAAAAAATAGGTTTAGATGAAAATCCAAAAAGAGGCATTTGGGTAGCCAACCCGATTATTATTGAAAACCAGCAAGGGTGACTTGAGAAGATTAATTTTGATAGGGCATAAACTGAGAGCACCTATAGGATAATGCAAAGCAATCTTAGGGATCTTCTGAAGATCAGCTCATACTAGACGCATTTATTGTTTGAGAAAGATCCTAAAAAGTACCTAAAGAACATCCATTTCATGATTGTCAGAGGCATCTTTCACTTAAAAGATCATATTTCTGACTACCCTATCAATTGCTTGTCAAATAGTATATCAAGTTATATCTCTTTGTCATCATGAATAAATATTGCCTTATTTCCTTTAACCCCTGTACAATTCACATTGCACTAGTCCTTTAATTGATAATGTTTGATAATCAACTGAAATATGCAACAAGACATCTTCATATTACATTAACAGGAAAAGAAAAGCACATAGAACTCTGCTGGGCCTTGATTGTCAAGATCATAAACTTTTAGCATCTAAACACCCATTCGACATGACCATACACCAAACCAATCTTGCTTTCGTAAGCCATATCTCAAGAAAAATTGTTTTAAGCTAACCAAAAATCGATCTGTGTGTTCTATCTTAATCTTATCGAAACTAGAGACATGAACCTAGTCAGTCAAATAATCACTAAATTGTTGACAATGCCTTTCAAGTTGTTAGGAAAATGGTTGAGCCTTCTGAATCAGGAAATGCCATGATCCAAATTCTTGAAAATAGGTGATTGACTCAACTATCAAAACATCACATCCCTAATGAAGCTAGGATAATTCACAATGGTTACCACCTATGATAGATTTTATGTCTTATCCCCAATGGAACTGGGATGACGTACAATCCCTAATGGAATTAGTAACATTCCAATCCCTAGTTAAACTAAGATGGATCACAATCCCTATTAGAGTTTGGATGACTTGCAAGAAACTATGGCTATATTTCATATTAGACTTCACATCATGCAACCATGATATCATTTCATATCATGCATTCACATTACCATTACACATCATCATTTAACAGTATCACTTCAAGCTAGGTTTACTGAACCTCTAAGGAATTCTTAGTAAGAACTCTACGCTTCGCAAATCAAGTGTCCTTCAAGTAAGGTTCTTTTCTTCTCATCACCTCATGTCAAAACCCTTTTTATCAAGAAACTACTATCAAAGTGCCAATGTCAAGAAATTGTTGTCCAAAAACTATTTTCAAGAATTTTGGTTGATAACGTCTATCAGAACCTTAGTCAAAAATCTTATCAAAGACTAGTGTCAAAGCCCTTTCATCAAGAAACTTTGTCACAAACTTCTGTTAAGAAAAAATTGTATTAGAAGTCTTATAAAAAAGAACTTCGTCAAAATCTCTTCCAAAGTCCACAAGTCAGTGGCACCTTTTTGAATGCCTACAAGTCAATGGTAGCTTTTTCAAACCCTATAAGTCATGGCACCCTCTTCAAAGCCCACAAGTTAGTGGCACCTTTTCAAAGCCCAAAAGTTAATGGCACCTTTTCAAAGCCCATAGGTTAGTGGCACCCTTTTCAAAACCCATAAGTTAATGGCACTTTTTCAAAGCCTAAGAGTCAGCGGCACCTTTTTTAAAGCCCATAAGTCAGTGGCACCTTTTTAAAGCCTATGAGTCAGTGGCACCCTTTTAAAACCCATAAGTCAGCGGCACCTCTTCAAAACCCATAAGTCAGTGGCACCTTTCTAAAAGCCCGTAAGTCAGTAGCACCTCTTCAAAGCCCATAATTTAGTGGCACCTTTTTTAAGTCTATAAGTCAATGGAACCTTTTAAAAGCCCATACATAAGTTGGTGGGCCTCATCTGAGTTAAAGCATGCATAAGCTGGCGGTACCCGAGTCAAAGCCTAGATAGGTTAGTGGCACCCAAGTCTGAGTTAAAGCCCACACAAACTGGTGGCACCCAAGTCTAAGTTAAAGCCTACATAAGCTGACGGCACTTGAGTCAAAGCCTATACAAGCTGGTGGCACCCAAATTTAAGTCAAAGCCAGCACAAGCTGGTGGCACTCGAATATAAGCCCACATGAACTAGTGGTACTAAAGTTTAAGTCAAAGTTTTCACAAGCTGGTAGCATCCACATAAAAAATCCACGTTACTTTATACCTGCCTAGGGGGTTAAATCTTAGAAAACCTAACACCCTAGTAGAAGGGCAAACCCTACAAAATTCACTTAAACCTCTATCAGGATTGCTGCCAATATACTGCACTTATCATAGTGAAGTATTAATTACAATTTATTTCTTTGCAGGTTTTTTGGGGAGCATCATTCTACCCCGAACAAAATAGTGTCTATTTATCTTTGCCTTGTTCCTGATTCTTAGCAATAGTCAAAGAGAAGCAACTATAGGCACCTTATTTTGCTGGGCTAATTTTTTTTAGCAACTTGGGGCATGGATGTGAAAGGGGCCGATGATCATCACCCAATGAAAAAGTATTTTTGAGGAGTTCAAGAAGGCTTATGGATCATATCAAAGATAAATACAAAGATGTGGCATCAAAAGACGTAGTTCAAGGTGTCAAAAGATAAAATATATAAGAAAATTCATAATTTTGCTTGAATGTATCGATACATGGTTCTCATGTATTGATACAATGCTCAAACAATCCAAAATTTTGAAATATCCCCATTTGTATCAATACAACATTTAAATGTATCGATACATGAGCTTATGTATTGATATAGGAGTTCATGTATCGATACTAGGCCATGCCAAGACCAAAACGTGGATTCTAACAAGAAATGTGTTAATACATATCAACATGTATCGATACAATGAAGTATTGAATCAATACAATGAAGTATTGAATCGATACAATGATCATTGTATCGATACAATATTCATTGTATCGATACACTTAAGGTTTTTTGGACCAAATTTATCGATACATTGCAAAATGTATTAATACATGCAGGCCATTTTCCTTGGTCTGAGAATTTTTGACTCATCCACCATTGATCCAAAACTCGATTTTAACTCATTTCTTTGCATCAAAAAATATCAAAACCCATATCAGATTACGAATTTAAACTTTTGAATTAATCAAAACATTTTTTAAGTATAATTTAGATCAAAAAGGTCAATGTCACATGATCACCCTACTCTTCTCTAGTTTGTTGACCAAGATCACTATCAGCCACCCTATTTGCTAGAAAATCATTTCAGCATATAAACCAGCCATCTTAAGTCCATCACATTGGCAGCAAATTGCTCCCTACCGCCACTCTATAGCCATCAAGCTGACATCCTTTGTCCCCCTTGAGAAATAACCAAAAATGCCTCTAATTTGGCTCTAACATGCTAGTATAAATAGACAACTTATATCTTAGTTGAGATTTTGGAGATTCCAGCTCATTTTCAGCTTCTAAAACACATTCATACATCAAGAAAACTAAATCTTGTAGCTCTTTACTCAACACCCAAAAATAGCCCCAAAACATTTACTTTTAACCACTACACATTCTTCCATACCAGAACCAAAACCTTATTGTTTCTCTCGTTTTCCAACTTATTCACAGGAAGGAAAAGAAGGAAATTCAAGCCATCTTTGCTACTCCAACTATTTGGCCAAAAATTAAAGTTTTATTGGCATAACTTCTTATTTTATCACTTTTAGTTTTTGTTTTTCAGCATCCCTCATTTTAGTAAGCTCTCCATGTTTTCATCTCCCTTTTAGGATCCTCATGCATTATTATGGCTTTTGAATTGTGGTAGTTTAGGATTTGGATGCCTTAATGCCCTTTTAATGTGCAAAATGCCTAATTTCATCCTCCTTATTTTGATAGCTCTTGCTCATGCATTTTATGCCATATTCATGCATCTTGTTATGATTAATCCATGCATGAATCCTTAGCCTAATATATTTTAAGCATATTTAAATGTTAGCTTGCATCTTATCATGAATTATTATCATTTTCAGCATTCATAACATTTTCTTGTCAAAGTGCATAACACTTTCTTTGTCGAGACCATTGGTAAAGTTAGTATCCCCATTCATGTTATGTGCCATCCCTTTGTCTGTTGGTTGTCTTCTCCTTGTCAAAGTGCATGTTTAATGGCTATAAAAACATTTGATTTTCAAAACCTCCTCAAGCCAAGCATGCTAACCTTAACCATGAGGACTAGCATGAACTTAGCATTTTCCTTAAAGTTAACTAAAAATCTTAGGGAAGATGAAGTTTTTCAGATCCGTAATCCTAATTAAACAAGCTCAAAACTTTTGATTTTCCAACAAAAATGGCCTTGCACTTGTTCCCTAAATGTTCATGCCTTCTTTTTGAGCCAAATCCTTGAGTGGTATAATTAACAAGCTATTTCATAATCTCAATTTACTATGAGGCTTTGCAAATGAGTTCACGACTCTCATACCACTCTTTCTCTTCACTCATAGATGTTTGAATGTCGATGACTCAAGTTTAGACCAATAAACATTGAGAAAATAAAAAACATCCTTTACTTTTCTTTGTCCCCTGCTGGTAACATCACTGTTACAAATTGAACAATCACTTAAAAATCCCAAATGACTTTTTGAAAATTTTATAATATATTTCTCTGAAAATGTGTCAAAATATCTTTAAAATGAGGTCATGTTCACCCCTAGATCGGTTTGAATGAAAGAGTTATGATTTTTCAAACCTAAACTATCTGAAATCCCTAAAATTAACAAAGTGCATTATGGTTAGGCCCTTTAGGCCCACTAAATAGTTTTTCCAAGTCCATCCAAATTTTTCCTAAAAAGTTCATGAAATTCCCTTTCTAGAAAAGTATTATCTAAAATTTTTTTATACCAAACAAGTTCAGAATGATTTTTCAAATTTTGACACACCATTTTTTTTGCATGCTCTATTAGTAGCATAATTGATCCAAATTTAAAAATTTATTTTCCCAAAAAGTGATTTTATGGGATATTAGGAATATTTTTAGATTGACCCTCATTAAGTTAGCTTTCTGATGGCATCTTGTCCATCCTCTAAAGCCTTCAAACCAATCTACAATAAATTTGGAAAGTGGGATCGCACAA
>JBBYHO010196128.1:0-15099 GCA_038382025.1 Adansonia gregorii | reverse complement strand
ATCATGAGAAAAAAAGGAGATTATTGTAATAATCCATGTTTGTCCAACTTGACATACGAATTCAATTCTATAAAATGGTGGCAAGTGAAGCTTTTTGTATTAAACTGAAGCATCAATGTCATTTATCCCAATGAGAAGAATGTGTTTATAGTTCCTAATCATGAAAAGAAAGGTGATTATTGCATGAATCTATGTTTATCCCAATTAACAAATAAACTTTGATTCTAAAATGAGAGAAAGAGAAGTCTTTCTTATGAAACCAAAGCATCAATATCATTTATCCTAATGAGTAGTTTGTGTTTATGGTGCCAAATCATGAAAAGAAATAAGATTATTATGTGAATATGTGTCTGTCCAACTTGACATATGAACTTTAATTCTATTAAATGGTGGAAAGTGAAGCTTTCTGTATGAAACCAAAGCATTAATGTCAATTATCCTAATGAGTAAAATGAGCTTATGGTGCCCAATGATGAAACTAATGGAGATTATTACATGAATTAGTATTCATACCAATTGGCAAACAAAATTTGGTTTTAAAAAATAGTGGGAAGTAAATATTTCTTATGAAACCAAAGCACCGATTCATTTATCCTAATGAGGAGATTGAGTTTATGGTGCCCAATCATTAAAAGAAAGGAGATTATTGTGTGAATCTATGCTTAACCTAATTGACATATGAACTTTGATTCAAAAAATTAGTAGAAAGAGAAATTTTTCATATGAAATGAAAGCATCAATTCATTTTTCAAAATGAGGAGAATAAGTTTATGGCACTCAATTATAAAAAAGAGATTATTATGTGAATCCTGTTTGTCCCAATTGACATACGAACTTTAACTCTAAAATGGTGGAAAATGAAGCATTTTTTATGAAATCAAAGCATCAATGTCATTTATCCCCATAAGTAGAATGAACTTATGGTGCCTAAACATGAAAAGAAAGGAGATTATTATATGAATCAGTGTTTGCCCTAATTGATACATGAACTTTGATTCTAAAAAACTGGTTGGAAGAAAAGCTTTTCTTATGAAACCAAAGCATCAATGTCATTTATCCAAATAAGGAGAATAAGTGCATGGTTCCTAATCGTTCAAAAAAAGATTATTACGTGAATCCATATTTATCCCAATTGACAGGCGAAATTTGATTCTAAAAAAAGGTGGGAAATGAAGTTTTACTTATAAAACCAAAGCATCAATTCATTTATCACAATAAGGATAATGAGTTTATGGTGCTAATCATGAAAAGAAATAAGACTATTATGTGAATCCGTGTTTATCCTAATTGATAGATGAGCTTTGATTCTAAAAATGGTGGGAAGCGAAGTTTTTCTTATGAAACCAAAGTATCAATATCATTTAACCCAATGAGGAGAAAGTGATTGTGGTGCCCAATCATGCAAAAAAGGAAAATTATTATGTGAATCCATGTTTGTCCAAATTAACATACGAACTTTAATTTTATCAAATGGTGGAAAGTGAATCCTTTTATATGAACCCAAAGCATCAATGTCATTTATCCCAATGTGTAGAACGAGCTTATGGTGCCCAAACGTGAAAAGAATGGAGATTATTATATGTATCTGTGCTTCTCCTAATTAACACACAAACTTTGATTTTAAAAAATGGTTGAAAGGAAAGCTTTTCTTATGAAACCAAAGCTTCAATGTCTTTTATCCCAATGAGGAAAATGAGTTTATGGTTCCTAATCATGAAAAAAGAGATTAGTACATCAGTCCATGTTTATCTTGATTGACAGATAAAATTTTGTTCTAAAATATGGTGGGAAGTGAAGTTTTTCTTATGAAACCAAAGCATCAATTCATTTATCCCAAAAAGGAAAATGAATTTACGATGCCCAATCGTGAAAAGAAAAGAGATTATTGTGTGAAACCGTACTGATCCCAACTGACATATGAACTTTGATTCTAAAAAATGGTAGGAAGAGAAGTTTTTCATATGAAATGAAAGCATTAATTCATTTGTTCCAATAAGGAGAATGAGTTTATGGCACCCAATTTTAAATAGAAATAAGATTATTATGTGAATCCGTGTTTGTCCTAATTGACAGACAAACTTTAATTCTAAAATTGGCAAAAAAAGAAGCTTGTTTTACAAAACCAAAGTGTTAGTATCATTTACCCCAATGAGTAAAATGAGCTTATGGTGCTAAATAATGAAAAGAAAAGAGATTATTATGTGAATATGTTTATTTCCAAATAGATGGATGAACTTTAATTCTAAAAATAGTAGAAAGTGACGTTTTCCTTATGAAACCAAAACATCAATATCATTTATCCTGGTAAGAAAATGTGTTCATGGTGCCTAATCATGAAAACAAAGGAGATTATTATATGAGTCCATGTTTACCCTAATTGACAAAAAAACTTTGATCGTAAAAAATGGTAGAACGTGAAGTTTTTCTTATGAAATCAAAGCATCGATATCATTTATCTAAATGAGGAGAAAGTGTTTATGGTGCCCAATCATGAAAAGAAAGGAGATTATTATGTGAATCCGTGTCTATCCCAATTGATAGATGAAATTTGATTCTAAAAAATGGTGCAAAGTGAAGTTTCTCTTATGGATCCAAAGCATTAATTGAGTTATCCCAATAAAGAGAATGAGTTTATGGTGCCCAATCATTAAAAAAAATGAGACTACTATGGGAGTCTATGTTTGTCTTAATTAACAGCTGAACTTTTATTGTAAAAAATGGTAGGAAGTAATATTTTTCTTATTGTAAAAAATGGTAGGAGGTGAAGTTTTTCTTATGAAACCAAAGCATCAATTCATTTATCCCAATGAGGAGAATCAGTTTATGGTGCCCAATCATGAAAGGAAAGGAGACTACTATGTGAATCTGTGTTTGTCATAATTGATAGATGAACTTCGATTCTAAAAATGGTAGGAAGAAAAGTTTCTCTTATGAAACCAAAGCATCAAAATCATTTGTTCTATTGAAAAAAATGTGTTTATAGTGCCCAATCATGAAAACAAAGCATTTATTATGTGAATCCATGTTTGTCTACTTTAACACATGAACTTTAATTCTATAAAATGGTGGAGAGTGAAGCTTTTTGTATGAAACCAAAGCATCAATGTCATTTATCCCAATGAGTAGAATAAGCTTATGGTGGCCAAACATGAAAAAAAAAAGAGATTATTATATGAATCTGTGTTTGTCCTAATTAATAGATGAACTTTAATTCTAAAAGTAGTGGAAAGTGAAGCTTTTCTTATGAAACCAGAGCATCAATGTCATTTATCCTAATAAGGAGAATGAGTTTATGGCACCCAATCATTAAAAGAAATAAGGTTGTTATGGGAATTCATGTTTGTCTTAATTGACAAACGAACTTTGATTGTAAAAAATGCAAGAAGTGAAGTTTTTGTTATGAAACCAAAGCATTCACATCATTTATCCCAATGAGGAAAATATTTTTATAGTGCCCAATCATGAAAAAAATGAGATTATTATATGAATTTGTGTTTATTCCAATTGACAGACGAACTTTGATTGTAAAAAATGAATGGTAGGAAATGAAGTTTTTCTTATAAAACCAGAGCATTAATTCATTTATCCCAATAAGGAGAATTAATTTATAGTGCCCAATCATGAAAAGAAAAGAGATTATTACGTTGTTGCAATGTACCCCGGGTTGGATCCTTATGGATCTATAGGTGCTGCAACCTAAAATATTTTCCTGACTTGGAAACTATCTTCTTGATGGAGACTTTTTTCTCGCGATGTCATGAGAATGAGAATGCACATATTCTTGACTTGTGGTACAATGAAATGGACCATAAGATGAATCGCTCATCCTATTGGTTGTTTATTCCAATTGACAGACAAACTATGATTGTAAAAAATGAATGGTAGGAAATGAAGTTTTTCTTATAAAACTAGAGCATCAATTCATTTATCCTAATAAGGAAAATCAATTTATAGTGCCCAATCATGAAAAGAAAGAAGATTATTACATTGTCGCAATGTGCCCCGGGTTGGATCCTCATGGATCTATAGGTGCTACGATTTAAAATATTTTTTTGACTTGAAACTGTCTTCTTGATGGAGACTTTTTTCTTGCGATGTGAGAATGAGAATGTACAGATTCTTGACTTGTGGTATAGTGAAATGGACCATAAGATGAATCGCTCATCCTACTAGTCGCGGATGACCATCATGAAATGGTCATTGGTTGGAGTTGCCACTAATCATTTCAGGCTAGGCATGATCAAATGCCTACTGAAACCTATGTTCTGAGTTACGAAACTTAAAACATTAATCCTGTGGTCTATGTAATGCAAAGATTCACCATTTGAGTTCAGGAGTTGGTTACATGTGATAAGGTACGAACCTCTTCGCGGTGCCCAAAATCAATACCTTACTAGCTATGTCTTATCTCAGTTTCGATTCTTTTGATCTTAACATGTCACTATTTTGATATAATCCTCTTCGAATGCATGAATCTTATGGAAATGATCTAGGTTTTCATTAAAAAGATTTAATTTCATATATGCCTCGAAGAGATAGGGAATATAGAGATTTTCAATAAAAATGGCCTCTAGATTTTACTTTGAAAATGGAATGTTCCACTTTAGGCACTAGAGAGATACCTATGTGGAACATTACCTTTAATTTTATTTGAAAACATTTTGAAAACATGAATGCAAATAATCATCACACAGAAATCATGTTAGTAAGATTAAATGAAATAACATGACATGGATCATTCATTGCAATGATAAAGAAAAAGAATGTACTATTGGAATTATGCTCTTGGCATCGATTATCTAGGAATAATGAATCAACCATTTTCGAAATGCATCTGGATTTCTTGATTAAACAAGATTTGTTTGACATATTCATGGAAATCTAGGAAGGAGAATAATTTAATTGCAATTGAAAGATAAGGTTGGAGTATCCCCATGGCTGACAAATAATTTTGACAAAGGAAGATTTTTACTTTGAAAATTTTGAAAAATGAGGTTGGAGTGTCCCTTCGGAAATGCAGGGTTCGAGTATCCCTGTGGATGACAAAATTTCATGATTTTGAAAATGGGTGAGCATTCGACAATTTTTGGCAAAAAAATTTATTGTGAATGAGGATGGTAAAGATATAAAATATGTTTGTACCTTGATATGAGCTTGTAGGATGTTAAAGTATGTTCTCGAGTCTGATTAGGGTGATACAGAGACATTCGAATACTTCGAGATGAAATTCGGGAAGATAACTTATTTTGACCATGACCAAAAATAAGGGAAAGCATCGTGCTATCTTACTTCCTGAATTTATTCTAAATTAGTTTAAAGGATTTAAAAGGTGGACAAGACACTATTAGAAAGGTGACTTGACGAGGGTTATCCTAAAAATATTCCCACTATCCTAAAAAGTCATTTTCCAAGGGAATAAGTTTGGATCAATTTTGCTACTAGCAGAGCATACAAGGAACAAAGTGTGTCAAACTTTGAAAAATCACCCTAGACTCATTTGGTGTCAAAAAATTATAGCTGATACCTTTTTAAAAAGGCAATTTCATGAACATTTTAGGAAAAATGTTTGAAAAATTCAAAAAAAATCATTTAATGGGCCTAAATGGCCCAACTAGAATATAGGTTTGGATTCTAGAAGCTCCAAACAGTTTAGACTTAAAAAATCATAACTCTCACATCCGGAATGATCCAGGGGTGAATAAGACATTGTTTTAAAGATAATTTGACATGATGTGATAGAAAAATATTAGAAAATTCATGAAAAATCATTTAGGATTTGAAAGTGATTTTTTAATTTGCAACAGTTGTGATGCTGGCAGGGAACAAGGCAAATGAGGAGATATTTCTCATTTTTATTATGTCTACAAGTCCAAACTCGAGTTATTAACGTTCAAACATCTATGACTGAAGGGAAAGAGTGGCATGAGCGTCATGAACTCATTTGCACAGCCCCGTAGTAGTTTGGGATAATGAAACAGCCTGTTGATCATACCACTTAAGGTTTTGGCTCAAGAAAAAGGCACAAAACATTTAGGGAATAATTGTAGGACCATTTTCATTTCAAAATCAGAATATTTGAGCTTGTTTAACCAAGATTGCAGATTTGGAAAAGCTTAATTTTCCCCAAGATATTTTTCTAGCTTTAAGGAAAATGCTAAGTCCATGCTAATCCTCATTGGTTGAGGTTAACATGCTTGGCTTGGGGGGCTCAAAAATTAGTTTTTATCATCCATCAAGCATGCATTTTGACAACAAACATACAAGGGGATGGCACATAAATGAATGGGGATGCTAATTTTACTAATATCCTAGACAAAAAAAGTGTTATGCATTTTAACAAAAAAGGTTATGGATGCTAAAAAATGACAACGATTCATGCAAGTTAAGGTGTAAATGTGCTTGAAATGTGTTAGGCTAATGATTCATGGATGGGCTAAGAACAACAAGATGCATGGACATGGCATAAAATGCATGAGCAAGAGATATCAAACTAATGGGGATGAAATGAGGCATTTTGCATATAAAAGGGGCATTAAGGCATCCAAATCTGAAACTACCATAACCAAAAGCCACAATAATGCATGATAATCCTAAAAAGGTGATGGAAACATGGAGAGCTCCTACAAAGGATGAAGATGCTGAAAAATAAAAAATAAAAGTGATAAAATGGGAAGTTATACCAACAAAACTTAACTTCTTGGCCAAATGATTTGAGCAATAGAGATGTCTTGAATTTCCCTCTTTTCCTTGTTGTTAATAAGCAAGAAAAAGAGATAAACAATGAGGTTTTGGTTCTAGTATGGATAAGGGTGATTTTTGGAATGTGTAATCGTTGAAAGTGAGTGTTTAAGGGCTGTTTTTGGGTGCTAAGTGAAGAGCTACGGAATTGGGATTTCTTTGATGAGTGAATGTGTTTTGGAAGTGTAAATAAGTTGGAATCTCACCTTTTTCTGCTAAGATAGAAGTGGTCCATTTCTACCAACCTTTTAAGGCCAAATTAGAGGTGTTTTTGGCTATTTCTCAAGGAGGACAAGGTGATGTCAGCATGGTGGCTATAGGGTGGCTGTAGGATGGCTATAGCCCAGTGATCATCGCCTCTTCTTATGTCCATGCTCTAGATTGCTAAAAATTAGACCAGAAAAAATAAGGTGTCTACATACATAAATCTATGTTCATCCCAATTGGTAAACGAACTTTGTTCTAAAAATGGTGGGAAGAGAAGTTTTTCTTATGAAACCAGGGCATCAATATCATTTATCCCATTGAGGAGAATGTGTTGGTGCCTAATCATGAAAATAAAAAAGATTATTGTGTGAATCCATGTTTGTCCAAATTAACACATGAACTTTAATTCTAAAAAATAATGGAGAGTTAAGCTTTTTGTATAAAGCCAAAGCATTAATGTCATTTATCCTAATGAGTAGAACGAGCTTATGGTGCCCAAACATGAAAAAAAATAGGAGATTATTATGCGAATCTATGTTGTCCTAATTGAAAGACTAACATTAATTCTAAAAATGGTCAAAAGCGAAGCTTTTTTTATGAAACCAAAGCATCAACGTCATTTATCCCAATTAGTAGAAATGAACTTATGGTGCCCAAACATGAAAAGAAATGAGAACATTATGTGACTCTGTGTTTGTCCTAACTGACACACAAACTTTGATTCTAAAAATGGTTGAAAAAAAGCTTTTCTTATGAAACCAAAGCATTCACACCATTTATCCTAATGAAGAGAATGTGTTTATGGTGCCCAATGATGAAAAGAAAGAAGATTATTACATGAATTTGTATTTATTCCAATTGACAAACAAACTTTGATTGTAAAAAATGGTAGGAAGTGAAGTTTTTCTCATGAAACCAAAGCATCGATTCATTTATCCCAATGAAGAGAATGAGTTTATGGTGCCCAATCATGAAAAAAAAAGATTATTACATGTATCCATGTTTATCCCAATTCATAAATGAACTTTGATTCTAAAAATAGGGGGAAGAAAAGTTTTTCTTATAAAACCAAAGCATCAATATCATTTATTCCATTGAGGAGAATGTGTTTATGGAGCCTAATCATGAAAAAAAGGAGATTATTGTGTGAATCCATGTTTGTCCAAATTAACACATAAACTTTAATTCTATAAAATGGTGGAGAGTGAAGCTTTTTGTTTAAAACCAAAGCATTAATGTCATTTATCCCAATGAGTAAAATGAGCTTATGATGCCCAAACATGAAAAGAAAAGCGTTATTATATGAATCTATGTTTATCCTAATTAACACACGAACTTTGATTCTAAAAAATGGTCGTAGGAATAGCTTTTTTTATGAAACCAAAGCATCAATGTTATTTATCCCTATGAGGAGAATGAGTTTATGTTTCCTAATGATGAAAAAAAGGTGATTATTACGTGAATCTGTGTTTATCCTAATTGACGACAAAATTTGATTTTAAAATTTTATGGGAAATAAAGATTTTCTTATGAGACCAAAGCATCAATTCATTTATACCATTTAGGAGATTATGTTTATGGTGCCCAATCATGAAAACAAAAGAGATTATAGTGTCAATTCGTGTTTGTCTAAATTTATATACAAACTTTGATTCTATAAAATGGAAAGTGAAGCTTTTTGTTTGAAACCAAAATGTCAATGTCAATTATCCAAATGAGGTGAATATGTTTATGGTGTCCAATAATGAAAAAAAAAGAGATTGCTAAAATTTAGCTCGAACAAAATAAGGTGTCTACAGTTGCCCCTCTTTGACCATTGTTGAGAATTAGGAATAGAGCAAAGATGAATAAACAATATTTTGTCTGAGGTGGAATAACGCTCCCAAAAATGCTAGGATGTTAGGTTTTCTAAGGTTTGACCCTCTTAGGTAGGTGCAAAGTATTATGGATTTTTTTATGTGGTGCTGCCAGCTTGTGTGGGCTTTGACTTAGACTAGGTGCCACTAGTTTATGTGGGCTTTGACTTAGGTGCCGCCAACTTGTGAATGCTTTGACTTGGACTTGGTGCCACTAGCTTGTGTGGGCTTTAACTCGGGCGTAGCCAACTTATGTGGGCTTTGACTTAGACTTGGGTGCCACCAACTTGTGTGGGCCTTAAAAAGAATGCCACTAACTTATGGGCTTTCAATAAGTGCCACTGACTTGTGGGCTTTGAAAAGGGTGCCACTGATTTACAGGCTTTGAAGAAGTGCCACTGAATTATGGGCTTTGAAAAGGTGCCACTAACTTGTGGGCTTTTAAGGGGTGCCACTAAATTATGGGCTTTTAAAAAATATGCCACTGGCTTATGGGCTTTGAAAAGGGTGCCACTGACTTATGGGCTTTGAAAAGGTTCCATTGACTTATTGGCTTTAAAGGGTGCCATAACTTGTGAGCTTTTGTAAAGGTGCCACTGACTTATGGGCTTTGAAGAGGTGCCACTAACTAGTGGGCTTTAAAAGGGTGCCACTGATTTATAGGCTTTAAAGGGGTACCACTGACTTGTGGGCTTTTGTAAAAGTGCCATTGAGTTATGGGCTTTGAAGAGGTGCCACTAGCTAGTGAGCTTTAAAGGAGTGTCACTCACTTGTGGGCTTTGAAAAGGGTGCCACTCACTTATGGGCTTTAAAGAGGTGCCACGACTAGTGTGCTTTAAAGGGGTGCCACTAACTTATGAGCTTCAAAAGGTGCCACTGACTTATGGGCTTTGAAAAAGGTGCTGACAACTTTTTTTTATAAATTCTAATACAAGTTTTTCTTAACAAAAGTTTATAACAAAATTTCCCGATGAAAGGGTTTTGACATGAATTCTTGACAAAATGCTTGACATAGCTTCTGACATATGTTCTCGACAAAAGTTTCTGATGATAGTTTTTTGACAACAATTTCTTGACACTGGCCCTTTGACAATAGTTTCTTGATAAAAAAGGTTTTGACATGAGGTGATTAGGAGAAAAGAACCTTACCTGAATGACACTTGGTTTGCAAAGCTTAGAGTACTTACTAGGAATTCCTTAGAGGTTCAATAAACCTAGTTTGGAGTGATATTGTAAAAATGATGATGTATGATTATAATGTGAATGCATGATATGGAATACTATCATGATTGCATGATGTGAAGTCTAATATAGGAGATAGCTGTAGTTCTCTTTGTACGTCATTCAAGCTCTAATAGAGATGGCGATTTATCTTTGATGCGACTATTGATAGCAATTTTCCTAATCTTGTTGGGGATTATAGGTTGTCCTAACTCCACTGGGATATGACCAAAAGTTTACTCTTAAGAATTTGAATTATTGCATTTCCCGATTTGGAAGGCTTAATCATTTTCTTGACAATTAGAAGGCATTGTCAACAATTTACAAACTATTTGACTGATTAGGTTAATGTCTCTGGTTTTGATCAAATTTTGCTAGAACGCACGGGTTAATTTTTTGGTCAGCCTAAAATGGTTTTTCTTCTTGAGACATGGCTTATGAAAGCGAGAAATGGTTTGGTGTATGGTCATGCCGAGCAGGTGTTTAGACTCAAAAAGTGCATGATCTTGATAATTAAGGCGTGAGTAGAGTTCCCTGTGCTTTTCTTTTCATTTTGATGTAATATCGACATGTCTTGATGTATATTTTAGTTGATTATCAAACATTATCAACTAAATGACAAGTGCAATGTGAATTGTATAGGTGTTAAAAGAAACAAGGTATATTTGTTCATAAGAACAAATAGATACTACTTGTTATACTATTTGACAAACAAGTGATTCGGTGGTAAGGGGTATGATCTTTTTGGTCGAAGATGGCTCTGACAATCATAACATGGATGTTCCTTAAATGCCTTTCAAGATCTTTCTCGAACAATAAATAGGACTAGTATGACCTAATCTTCGAAAGATCTCTAGGATTGCTTTCCATTGTCATGTAGGTACTTTTAGTTTATACCCCATCAAAATTGATCTTCTCAAGTCACCCTTATAGGTTTTCAACTGTAGTCAAGTTTGCTACCTAGATACCCTTTTTGCATTTTCATCTGGACCCTTTTTTGTTTTTTTTTTGCTTTTTTGTTGTTTTTGTTTTTTGTTGCTTTCTCTTTTTTTTGAAAGAGCCTTTTTAGGTTTTCACCTTTACGTGTAATATTTCTTGATGAAATCTAAGTTGATTAGGTTGGGCAAGAAATTCCATCCATTTTGACAAGATTAGGGCCCCTCCAAAGAAGGCTTGCTTCATGACATATGATTTTTCCTAATTAGGGGTCCACTTGGCTCGTACATCTTTGTGAATTGGGAGGATCTTTTTCAATACCAGTTCGCCTGGGTGAAATTGTCATGGGCGCATCTTTTTGTCATGGGCTCAGATCATGCGCCTTTGGTACATTTGATCATGACAGATGGCTTTCATGCCTCAACGAGGTTGAGCTAGTCATATCTGTTTTTCACACAATTAGCTTCTTCAAGTTTGGTTTCCATCAAGATTCTGAGAGAAAGGATCTCGACTTCGATAGGCAATACAGCTTTCATCCCATAGGCAAGAGAAAATGGGGTCGCACCCACGGAAGTGCAAACTGAGGTTTGATAGGCAAGAAGTACAAAGAATAGCTTCACATGCTAGTCTTTGTAAGTCTCAGCCATTTTCTCAACTATTCTTTTAATGCTTTTGTTGGCTACCTCGATTACCCCATTCATCTTGGGCGATAAGGGACAGCATTATGATGTTAGATCTTAAACTGTGAACAGACCATTTACATCATTTTATTCTTTAAATTACTTGCGTTGTCTATGATGATTTGGTTTGAAAAGCCATATCTATAAATATTTCCCACTTAACAAACTTACAATGATTGATCTAGTGACATTAGTATACGAGGCAACCTCCACTAATTTAGTGAAATAGTCAACACTACAAGATAAAACAATGCCCATTGGAAGCTTTAGGGGTGATTGGCTTGATCACGTCCATGCCCCACATGGAGAAGAGCCATAGGGCCATCATGACATGAAGTGGCACTGGAGGGACATTGATCTTATTTTCATAGATTTAACACTTATGGCACTTTCAGGCATAATTGATGCAGTCTCTCTCGAGGGTCAACTAGTAATGACCCACTCTTATGATTTGCTTGTCTATCCGATGTCCACTAACATCTATGCCACAAATTCTTTCGTGAACTTCTTTTATGATCTTTTTAGCTTCAGGAGTGTCAATGCATCTGAGCAATAGTTGATCGTGACTTCTTTTGTATAAGATTTTTTTCATCAAGAACAAATCCCATAGCCAACCTTTTGATAGTCCTTTCATCAGTCTCAGTTACATGTTTGGGATACTGTTGATCCTTGATGTGATAAAGGATATCATAGTACCACAGTAGGTTATCCTTCTCTTTTTTGACACTATGACAATGAACCAGAGTTATGTAGATGCTTATTTGGATGGAAGCAATATCTAACTCTTGGTTAACTTTAAACATGGATGACAACGTAGCCAAAGCATCAATTATTTGGTTCTTTTCTTAAGGTAAGTGTCAAAAACTAATATCATCAAATTCTTTCTTGAACTGTGCCATCAGTTTCCCATACTACATCAACTTGGCATCACGAGTTTGCCATTCCTCTTTCAATTGGTAGATGACTAAGGCCGAATCACTGAACATCTATAATATCTTGACATTCCTCTCAACGGCTGCTTGAAGCCCTATGACACAAGCTTCATATTCTATGACATTATTCATGTAGTCAAAATTTGGCCTTGCTATGAATGAATAATGACTCCTATTAGGTTACATTAACATTGCCCCAATTCCATGTCCTAGAACGTTTGATGCTCCATCAAAATACATCTTCCAGGATTGATCTTGGTTGGAGGCATTAAAAAATGCACATTAGATCTTCATCTAGGAAGTCAAAATTTAAAGGTTCATAGTTATTTGCTGCTTAACTTGCCAAAAAGTTAGCTATTGCACTGCCCTTAATGGCTTTTTTACTGACATAAGCAATGTCATATTCAGAAAGTAGGACTTGCCATCTAGCTAGCCTTTTTGATAGTGTAGGGGCTTCACATAGATACTTGATAAGATTAAGCATTGCAATCAAACATGTGGTGCGATACAGCATGTACTACCAGAGTCTTCTAGCTGTCCACACTAAAGCACAGCATAACTTCTGGAGTGCAAGGTAATTGCACTCGCATTCTGTGAACTTTTTGCTTAAATAGTAGATTGCTTGTTCCTTTTTTCCTAACTCATCATGCTACCCTAATACACAACCCATAGATTTGTCAAAGATTGCCCAGTAAAGGATTAAAGGTCGACTAGGCACTAATGCTACCAACACTAGTGGGCTTGGCAAATAATGTTTTGACTTTATTAAAAGCTTCTGGACATGCCTTATTTCACTCTCTTGGATTTTGTTTACAAAGGAGCCAAAAGATAGGGTTGCATTTGTCAATGAGCTAGGATATGAATCTAGCACTGTAGTTCAGTCTCCTTGAAAAGCTTCTCACTTTTTTTTGGGTTTGAGGTGGTGGCATATCTTGAATGGCTTTGACTTTGACTGGGCAACTACAATCCCTTTTTTGCTGACTATTATAGACACCTTATGTTGTTCAAGTTTATTTATAGCAATCTGGAGCATGCCCAGCGAAAAAGCTTTTTAAAGAGGTCAAGAAGGCCTAGGAACCATACCAAAGGTAAACCCAAAGATGTGGCATCAAATGACGTAGTTCAAGGTGTCCAGGGACCAAAGATACGAGAAAATTCACAGTTTTACTTGAATGTATCAGTACATGGTTCTCATGTATTGATACAGTGCTCCAAAGATCCAAAAATTTGAAATGTCCCCATTTCTATCGATACAACATATAAATGTATCGATACATAAGCCTCTGTGTTGATATAGGACCTCATGTATTGATACTAGGCCATGCCAAGACCAAAACATGCATTGTGTAAAGAAATGTATCGATACATATCAACATGTATCTATACAATGGTCCATAGTATCGATACAATGATCATTGTATTGATACTATCAAGGTTTTTGGACCAAATGTATCCATACATTATAATGTATTAATACATGCAGGCCATTTGCATGGTCCAGGGATTGTTGACTCATCCACCATTGATCCGAAACTCGATTTTAACTCATTTCTTTGCATTAGGAAAGATTAAAACACATGTCAAATTATGAATTTAGACTTTTAAATTAATCGAAACATTATTTTAGTATAAATTGGATCAAAAAGGTCAATGTCATTTGATCACCCTACTCCTCCCTAGCTGTTAGCCAATGTCACCATCAGCCATCCTATTTGCTGGAAAATCATTTTAGCATTTAAACTAGCCACCCTATGCCCATCACATTGGCAGCAAGTTGCTCCTTACAGCCACCTTATAGCCACCATGCTGACATCACCTTGTCCCCCTTAAGAAATGGCTAAAAACCCCTTTAAATTGGCTAAAAAATGCTGGTATAAATGGACCACTTCTATCTCAGCAAAGAAAGGTTAGATTCCAACTTGTTTAAGCTTCCAAAAAAGCATATTCACTCATAAAAAAATCAAATCCTATAGCTCTTCACCCATCAGCCAAAAACAACCCCAAAACACTCACTCTCAGCCTCTACATAATATGAAAATCACTTTTATCCATACAAAACTAGAACCTTATTGTTTCTCTCCTTTTATTGCTTATTAAAAGCAAGGAAAAGAGGGAAATTCAAGTCATCTCTACTGCTCCAACTATTTGGCTAACAATTGAAGTTTTGTTTGTATAACTTCCTACTCTATCACTAACATTTTTTGTTTTTTAGCACCTTTATTATTTTAGTGAGCTCTCCATGTTTCCATCACCCTCTTAGGATTATTATGCATTATTGTGGCTTTTGGTTGTGGTATTTTAAGATTTAGATGCCTTAATGCCCCTTTTATCGGCAAAATGCCTCATTTCATCCTCATTAGTTTAATATCTGTTGCTTATGCATTTTATGCCATGTCTATGCATCTTGTTATCCTTAATCCATGTATCAATCATTAGCCTAACATATTTCAAACACATTTACACATTAACTTGCATGAATCATTGTCATTTTCAGCATCCATAACATTTTCTTGTCAAAGTGCATAACAC
>JBBYHO010196018.1:2241-36232 GCA_038382025.1 Adansonia gregorii | reverse complement strand
AGACTACGTCCCTTGATGCCACATCTTTGTATTTACCTTTGATATGATCCCTAGGCCTTCTTGACATTCTTAAAATGCTTTTTCACCGAGCGACGTTCATCATTCCCTCTTACGTCGATGCTCCAAATTGCTAAAAATTAGCCCAGACAAAATAAGGTGTTTACAAGTAGTAGGGGGACTAAATGCATTACCAAGACTTACCTAATCTGAGTTCCTTAAGCATGGATTGAACCCAAGTAGCTTAAGATATAGTCGTAGTAATGGCTATATATATTTAGCTTCAGTGGGAGATCGAGCTACTACCTTTTGTTTCTTCAAGGACCAAGAAATAGGAATACCTCTTAAATATATCACATATGATGATGTTGAGCTTCTATCATCAAGATTATCAGTCCAATTTGAATAAAAAAACACATTTAAGTACAATTTTGGTTATTTCTAAATAAGCAGACCATGAAAAATTGTACCCTTTTAAGTATTTCAAAACTTTTAAACAGAGCTTGGTAATGCAAGAAAGTAGGTTTTGGCATAGACTATGATTAACTTATTGAACAAATATGAAATGTCAGGCTTGGTAAGTGCTAAATATTGAAGAGAGCCTAATAGATTTTGAAAATGTTCCTCATTTGTGGATGCAAAACCATTATTCAAACTTAAGAGATTAAAGTTGATAGTGTTATGTCGGACCATTAGCACCAACTATGTTTGCTTTGCTCAATGAATTATATATGTAATTTTTCTAAAAGAAAAATAAACCTTTGGCAGTTGGTATAACTTCAATTCCTAAAATTACCATAAAGGACCAAGATCTTTAACTGAAAATTTAGAAAACAAAGCTTGTACAAACTCAGAGAGAATCTATTAGTATAAGATCATCAATATACACCAGCGTGTACGCGATGATAATGTCGTAGCAATTGATAAAAAATAACCATTATCAATCGAATTAATAAAACCAAAAGAAGTAGAAAACTGCTTAAGGCACAATCCATGCTCCTTGTGCTTGTTTCATTCCATTTATAGTTTTCTTAAGCTTCTAGAAATGTTTGGTTTAGATTTATCCTAAAAAATTGGAGGCTGTTTTACATAGACTTCATCAGAAATTTCCCTTTAAAGAAATGCATTGTTGACATCAAGCTAGTAGAGAGGCTAACCAATAGAGACTGCAAAAAGATAGAACCAACTTGATAGTTATTGGCTTTATAGCTGGACTAGATGTTTCATTGAAATCTAGACCAGGTCTTTGACAAATACCTTTGGCCACGTGCCTAGCTTTATCGCCAGTAATTTTACCATTAGGATGTCTTCTAGTTCAAAACACCTATTTACAAACCATAGCAGTCCTATCAAAAGGAGGTGGAACTAGCTCTTATGTCTGCAATAATTCATCAAACATCGCCTATTTCAGTGATGATGTTGGATAGATTGTATGAAACATGTTGGTTCAATGGTCATAGCTATAAGATTGTTTTATGGTTGCATTAAAATGTTATTTTGTGCTTATGACCATGGGTTGTGTTCAATGGGGAAATGAAGGAAAAGGTTGAAATGACTCTAATGAGTTTTCAATATTAGAAGCAAAATTGAACGTGGATGATTATATTGGAGATGAAAAACTAGATCTATCACATGAATCTCGAGCCTATAATGTAGATGAAATAGAGTGATGATTGAATTTTGTACATCAGTTTGCATGTGAAAGTGGTTTGAGTTCAAGAAATAAGTGGTAGATCAAAGACAAGATACCAAGAAGGTTGTTATAGATTGTAGATTGAGAATGAAAGTTGGTAAAAAAGAAAAATTTGTTCTCATCCAACATGAATCTATTCATGTGATTGAATTGGAAAGAAAGAACTAGATCTATGACATGAATCTTTAGGTTGTAATAAATGGTAGATCAAAGGCAGATACCAAGAAGATTGTGATGCATTTGAGACTATAGGTTGAGGATGCAAGTTAGTAAAAAGGAAATTTGTTCCAATCAAACAGAACATTTCTTGACACAAATAGTTTGCCAGTGTAGGATTTAAACAAAAAGTGTATAAGTCGTATATGGTTTACGCCTTAGGTTAAACAAATAAGAAAATACTATAAGTTTTTCATGGATTGATTCTTGATTAAAAAGAAGCTTATAAGGACAGGCATTATTTAAATCAAGATAAGGCAATCTATTTAATAGGTAAACACCAGCAGAAAAAGTATAAGACCAATATGATTGTGGCATAACGGCTTGGTGTATTAACATCAGTCCTGTTTCCATAGTGCTTCTATGTCTCCTTTCAATAATGGCATTATGTTATGGAATATGCAATGGTGTTTGAAGATGTTGAATGCAAATCAACTAAAAAATTAAGTTAATTTAACTCATTGCCAGAGTCAAAATAAATAGACATAAATTATGTTTTGAAGTAATTTTGAACCACAACTTTAAATTTAAGAAACAATAAGCAAACATCAAACATATTTTTTTATTATAAAACCATATATACCTAGTGAAATGATCAACAAAGGAAATACAATAATGAAAACTATCAATAGATGAAATTGAAGCTAGTCCTTAAATAATAGCATAAATAATGCCTATGGGTCCTTTACTAATTAAACTGGAACTAGAAAAAGGTAACCTACAACTCTTGTTACTATTACATGCATTACAAGAAGTAATATGTGTTGGCGCTATCAAGAGAGCTTAAGAAATAGAGAATTAAACTTGAAAAAAAAGTTGGAGAGAAAAAAAAACCAGCATGCTAACTTGCTGGAACTGATTTCATTCAAATAAAAGTTACAAATTAGTGGTTCAACCACTGTTACTATTACATTACCAAAACAATATCATATTCTGAAATTTTAAACAAAGTACAACTAACACATATAGGTTAGATAGACATTACAAGATATGCTATTAGGACATCAAAATTTATATTCAAATGCATATAAAAGGACAATAAGCAAATCAAAATAGCAAAAATACCATAACCTTTAACACTCTTCCTTGGCATTTTTGCTGGAAACACCAAGTCTTGACCTCAATCTTTCAAATCTTGCTTTAGGAAGGGACTTTGTTAAAATATCAGCAAGTTGATTTTCAGAGGTACAATGTGTCAGTTTCACTTCATTCTCTACTTCAGCTTCCCTAACAAAATGATACTTAATCTTAAAATGCTTGGTTCGACCATGAAACACAGGATTTTTGGCCATTATTACCGCTGACTGGTTATCACATTTGATTTCAGTGGCCGAAGTCTATCTCAAATTCAAATCTTCTAACAGCTTCCTCAACCAAATTGCTTGGCTCACTATTGTAGCACTAGCAATGCACTCAGCTTCAGCTGTGGATTGTGCCACAGTCTCTTGTTTCTTGGAGTTCCAAGCAAATACTCTAGAACCAAGAGTGAACAAATAACTTGTGGTGCTCTTCATTTCATCACATAAGCCTCCCCAATCATTGTCTGAGTAGCCTAGGATTCTTAATTCATTTATTTTCTAAAATACAACACAAAAGTCAATGGTGCCTTTGATGTATCTCAACACTCTCTTAGAAGTTTTGAGGTGAGTTTCATTAGGACAATGCATGAATCTAGAAAGTAGACTAAAATCATACATTATGTCAGGCCTGCTTGCAGTTAAATACAATAGACACCCTAGCAACCTTCTGTAATCAGTTTCATCAACCTTACCAGACTTGTTATCTTGGCTCAATTTTTCATTTTGAGCTAAGGGTGTAGTAATAAGTTTACAATTGTCCATACCAAACTTTCTCAACATTTTCATGGCATATTTCTTTTAAGAAATAAGGATGTTGTTGTGAGCTTGTGTAACCTCTAATCCAAGAAAGTATGACATTTCTCCAAGGTCAGTCATCTCAAAAACATCCTTCATTTGACTCTTGAAGTCTTGCACCAATGCTGGATTACTTCCAGTCACCAATAGATCATCAACATATAAAGAAACCACTAGCAACTCATGATTGCCAGCAGCTTTGACATAAAGTGCTGCTTCACTAAGACTTCTGTTGAACCTCAAACTTATCAAGTGATCATCAATTCTTGAGTACCAAGCTCTTGGAGCTTGTTTAAGACCATATAAAGCCTTTTTAAGCATATACACTTTATCCTTCTGCCCTTTGACAACAAATCCTTTAGGCTGATGAAGATAAATCTTCTCTCGGAGATAACCATTAAAAAATGCAGACTTGACATCAAGTTGCCAAATCTTTCAACCCTTTAGAGCAGCCAAAGCTAGCAATAATCTTATGGTATCCAACCTTGCAACTAGTGCAAAAGTCTCTAAATAATCAACTCCTTGTTGCTGGGAGTAGCCCTTGGCCACTAATCTTGCCTTGTGTTTGTTAATGGATCCATTTGCATTAAGTTTGGTTTTAAAGATCCATTTGACACCTACCACATTGTTGTTTTCTGGTTTGTTCACCAACATCTAAGATCATTTACAACTCCTCTTTCATTGCAGCTCTTCATTGAGATGACTGGAAAGCTTCATTGAAGTTGGCAGGTTCAAGTATGGCCATATTAGACCTTTGGTAAATCTCAGTGAGGGATCTTGTACCTCTAACAGGTTCATGATTAAACATTCCATCTTTATAAATTTAGTCTTCTAGCTCTTGAGGATTCAAATAGCAACAGTGTGTCTTACAGGCTCTTCTTCTTGTCTTTCCCAATTCTAAGTAGGTAGCTTATTAAACTTTATATTTTTGCTAACCACCATTTTCCCAGTGAGAGGATTATAGGCCCTGTACCCTTTAGTGATAGTGCAGTATCCAAGGAAAATGCAAACTTTAGCTTTCTGGTCTAATTTATCCCTTTCCATTTCAGGAATATACATATAGCAGATGCTTCCAGACACTATAAAATGATGAATTAAAGGTTTTGATCCATACCAGCATTCATATGGAGTTTTTCCTTTCAAGGCCTTAGTTGATAGCCTGTTAAGGAGATAAACAACAGTATTTGCTGCTTCTTCCCAGAACTTCTTTGGAAGTTTTTTCTCAAACATCATACATTTGGCCATCAGCATGACAGTCCTATTCTTTCTCTCACTAACTCTATTTTGCTGTGGAGTGTAGGTTGCTGTAAGTTGATGTTCTATGCATGCAATCTTGCAAAACTCATTGAACTTGTCAGATGCATATTTTGTGCCGTTGTCTGATCTGAGTACTTTAATCTTGCAATTGGATTAGTTCTCAATCCAAGCCTTGAACTTCCAAAATACATCAACAACCTTAGACTTTTGCTTTAAAAAATAAATCCAAGACATTCTTGTAAAATCATCAATAAAGGCAATAAAATACCTACTGCCATTCAAAGAAGGTATTTTCATTGGGCCACATACATCAGTATGGATCAGCTGCAACCTTTTAGATGCTCTCTAAGCTTTGTTGATAGGAAATGGAAGCTTGCTTATTTTGCGAAGTTGGCAGACCTCACAAACTTCAGAGTGTTGTGAAACAACAGGCATGTTGAGTACCAAGTTCTCCCTATGCATGAGATTAAGGGCTCTATAGGTGAAATGACCCATTCTTTTATGCCATAATTTAGATTCATCAAAAGAAGTTATGTATGATGATGAATAGCCTTGATGCAGGTCTAAAGAAAAACATTTACCTTTCATGTTGACAGTAAAGAGTTCATGGCCATAAGGATCATAAATGCAACATGCTTTTTCTTTAAATATTATGGAGTAATTCTTTTCAAGTAATTGTTCAACACTTAAAAGATTCTGATCAATCTTAGGCACAAACAAAACATCTTGAATGTATTTAGTAACAGAAGAAGTTTCAACAGCAACAGTACCTTTCCCTTTTACTTTAATGCATTCACCATTCCCAACTTTAACTTTGGAGTTCCAGGTTCTGTCCAGCTCCTTGAATAGCTTTATGTCAGTAGCCATGTGGTGTGTACAACCACTATCAATAAGGCATGCACCAGAAGTGGTTTTGGTTGCATAGCAGGTGGCAACAAAAACCTATTCATCCTCATGCTGTGGAATGTTAGCAACCTTTGCTTGTTGATGTTGGTGCTATTGTTTCTTGTTCTTGCATACTTTTTCAACATGGCCTATTTATTTATATGACCTGTACTAAACATCCGATCTTCGCCAGCAATATTTTTCAAGGTGAGTGGTCTTTTTATAGTGACAGCAAACTGGAAATTTTTCTTTCTTACCATTGTTCTTATTTTTTTATCCCATTACTTCTTTCCTTTTGTGTCAGGCTGGGCCTTTACTTTTTCCTTGGCTATAAGTGCACCCTCTATTAAGCCTTCTTGTCTGATAGCTCGTCTTTGTTCTTGAGCTTGAAGTGCATTAAATAGCTTTACTAGAGTGATCTTGGTCAGATCCTTAGAGTCTTCAAGTGATGAGATCTTGGCTTCAAATCTCTCTGGGAAGTTGACTAGTACTTTTTCTACAATTCTACTGTCAAGCAGCTGTTCTCCAAGCAATCTGATCTTGTTGACAACCTTCATAAGTCTATCATTATACTCTTACAAGTTCTCTGTCGTTTTTATCTTCAAAATCTCAAACTCTCTTCTTAGATTTAGCACTTGAATTTACCTTGTTTTGTCACTCTCTTGGAACTTTTCTTTTAACATATCCCAGGCTTGTTTTGCTATCTCACAAGCCATAATTCTAATGAAGATCTCATCAGAAACATAAGATTCAATGCAGCTCTTAGCCTTGTACCTTTTTGCTTTCTCTTCACTATAGTTCTTCAATTAAGCTATTGTAGGATTTCCTAGGAGATGTGGAAGTTCTTTTTTAGTCTTCACAAGTTCCCAAAGATCGAAGGCACTAAGGTATGTTTTAATCTTAACAGCACAAATTTTATAGTTTTCACTAGAGAAAATAGTAGGTGCAGGCAAAAAGCAGCTGTTAAAAGCCATATTTAACTCTAGATTGCTGTTAGAAGTCCTTTAAGATCAAGATGTGCTCTGATGCCAATTGTTGGTGTTGTCAAGAGAGCTTAAGAAATAGAGAACTAAACTTGAAAAAGAAGTTGGAGAAAAAAAAACCAGCATGCTAACTTGCTATAACTAATTTCATTCAAATAAAAGTTACAAAATTAGTGGTTCAACCATTATTGCTGTTACATTACCAAAACAATATCATATTCTGAAATTTTAAACAAAGTACAATAACACATATAGGTTAGATGGACACTATAAGATATGCTATCAGGACATCAAAATTTATATTCAAATAAATACAAAAAGATAATAAGCAAATTAAAACAGCAAAAATACGATAACCTTTAAAAATAGGCTTAGTTGAAGATAATGTCGATGAACTTTTTTGAAGAGGAATTGCAAAGTGGAATATGAGGGATACCCAAGTCTCTGATGATAGGATGGAAAGTTGGCATTAAGTCTGATCATGGCTAAAGTAGGTAGATTGATGATAGAATCAGTGGTTCGTAATCTTTATTTAGGCTTCAAGCTAAAATGTTCTTTGTGTGAAGATCCTTAACAAAAGAGAAAAAAAGGCAAAAACTCGATAGGAACACTATTAATATCAGTGAATTTAGAAACTAACATAAGATTTGATTTGGCTTCAGTAACGCAATGAATATTGTCGCAGCGAATTGCTTACCCAGAGGCAGCCTCTTTTCCCTATGAAGGGCCCACGACACTCAAAAAAGTTTGAAAATTCTCCTAATATGTATGTCTATTTGTATTTATATATTAAATATAATTAAATAGCCACTCCAAAATAAAATTTATATTTATTTAATATTTTATCTTTGTCTATAACTTAATTTTATGCATTAGAATTTATAGAAAAATATAACTATTAATCTTGGCTTCAACAGATTTTTAAATTTTTTATATATTTATCTTTTAATAGTCTATCATATAAATAACTTGTGTATTTATTTTTTATATTTGGTTAAGTTTAACATATTAATTTTTTAAAAAAGTTTAAGTTCTTTTATCTTTATGACTAGCCACACCAATGAAATTAGCTAGCTTCCCCCTTATGCTTACCCAACTTTAATTAGTATGTGTGCATGTGTTGCGATTCGAGTATGGAGAAGAGTGGCCATTATGAAATAATCGCGCTCAGGAGTCGCCACCAATACTTTTAGGCTAAATGTGATTGACCACTTATTAAAATTAGTCTTTTTAAAAGATTTTAAAGTCAATTATAATTCTTTTTAAAAGAAAAATTAAGAAAAATAAAATAGGTTTGAGAGTTAGTTACGTGTGGCAAAGGTTAAAGCATTTCAAGAATACTCGTTAATTGGTACTTATTAATCATGTATTATCCTAAATCTCGATTAAAGTTGATTTTAATTTTTGATATTTAAAAATAATTTTATTTAGGGCTGAATCAGATTTTAATATTAAGGAAACTTGTTTGTGCTCGATAAGCCCAATAAACTACAAAAGTTTTATTATTCAAAATCTCAATTCATTTATTTTTAAAAGGATATTTTGTTATTAATGATAATCATTGGGGTCCTTTTAAGGAAATCTCAGGCTCATGCATATCAAAATAGGCATAAAACTTAAATAGAATTAAACAAAAATCTCTTAGATTTCCTCAAGATTTTAGGAAGATATGAGCATATAATCGAACTAAATTTAAACACATGGATTTAATAGAAATCATACCTATTTAGAGACTCGTAGCTCTAAGCGCATCGATCCTACACGAATGAACCATGGGTCGATTACTACGATTTCTTCCAGAGTCCAAAAATAGTCCAAGTGTTGTGCCTCTAACGGTGATCCACGTAGATGTCTCTTGGAACCTTCATGACGTCTAGTGATTCTTTAGTGCTAGCCAGAAAGCTTCTTAAGCCTCGACCAAAAGGTATATAGCTAAAAGGTTCAAATTTGAAGTGATTTGGGAACAACACACCTGTTGCACCAAAGAGAATGAGAAATAGCTTCATAGAAAAGTAGTTTTTTTTTTGTAGACGCCAATAAATGGATCCAAAGTCATAATTAAGATAAAAAATTGATTTTCGACCTTTATAGTAATAAAAAACTCTTTAAGATCATATAGAATACCAATTGACATAAAAAAAGGCTTACGAGAACAAAAATTTTAGGATTTAGCCAATTTCATAACTTTGGTTAAAAACTAATCTCTCAATGCTAGAAAACTATTTTTCTACTTTTGTTGTGTCAAAAATGATTCAAGAACACTAAGAAAAAACTATGAAAATGCAAAGAGAGCTTAAGGAAGCATTGGTATTGTGCCAAAACCTTTAGGATAGTCTAGGGTCTATGCTTAGGGTTTTTTTATCCTTCTTATTAGCCAAAAACCCTTAATATTGTTTAAATGCATCATAGGCTGGGTTAGGCTTGACTAATGGTTCAATCTTACCTATTTCAAGGTTGGCATCATTTTGGTGGTGTCTTGAAGCCTAATTAAAATAATTTTAATTAGCTTGTCTAAGACTAGGCCTTAGTATTAATTTATTAATAATTTGTCATAACAACACACCAAAGATAGGTATTCCATGCGCATAGCTCATTAGCAAGTCCAACTTGGAGTAGTTCACAACTAAACTCTCTTGACTTAATAATTAGGGCTTTTAGCCTAATCCTTTTAATTTACATGTTAGATAATTTAATTCATATTTAAAATTTTCTAACCGGAGTAAACCAATTTTAAAAAATATTAAATAATTATCAAATAATTATTTAACTTTTCAAATACAATTATTTGGCTTTACTTAATAATATCCCTAAACCATGTCTACAAATAATATTATCTTGATAAGATAATCTTATTTTTATTACCAAATTAGGACATCTTTTAATCGGTTTTGATATATATAATTTAAGATAATACTTATTGAACTAATTTAAGGAAGTCCTCTTCATTATACTTGTTATTTAATTAATTCATACTTAGTTAAATTCCAATTTTAATCCAAAGATTATCTCATTGTGTGGGACCCATTAGGCTTCCATCATAATGGCAATAAATATAGTTACTCAATTAAGTGTATATTTAGAGACTAAGATTGGCCTTTAGCAAAGCATCGAGGCCACCCGGTATACAAGAAGAGTCAATATGACCACTTTAAGAAACCTTTCACCAGATATCCCAAAAATACAATAAGCATGGTTTGGTGTCTGCTTATATATCATAGTTCCTGTAGTTTTTGGCTAGCCTCATGAATTTAGAGAATGATTTCTTCTAAATCCATAATGCGTTGACCAACAATTTTATCAAGTTAACTAAAGCCAATAACATATGAGATGTGTTCCAATGTAACTCGGAGTGGTGAATTCTCTCTGGATCACTTATTCACCCACCTTATGATTCATCTCATACCTAACGTACCCTACCTTAAATATCCATCCATTATGGATTCATTTTAGATAAATCTAAATATGACACTCTTCATATGAGGTGACCTAGTATCACAAGTCTAAAGACTAATATATATGATTAGTATATGAAAATATATTCCATAGACACTTAAGTGACTTATACTAAATGGAGTTTTCATACGGGCCATGTTCAATGAACTTGTTTCCATAAAACAAGCACCTATAGCCATCCTCAAGTATCTCTATATTTTAATTTCTATGAGATCAAAGAGTTGCATGCATCAAATGTATGGAGGCTTAGCATATACTAGTCTTTGTGCATTTTTAATGCCTTGTTTGGACAATACGATGACTAAGAATGTTTTTAGAGACATGGCTTTGATGCATAAAGATCTCATCATCGTAACTTATTACCAACTCTACAAGGTCATTGTGTTTCATAGGCTTTATCTAATTAGTGTTTGCATTATCATCAATCACGCCACTGATATGAAGAAAAAACTTGAATCACTAACATAAATGATAGGTTTAAATTATTAACTATTTATATACCTCATCAAATCCAATTGGCTCTAGAGCATATATTAACAATCCTTTCCAGCAACCTAGCAAAGGATTCATTGATTATTTTAACTAAAGAATATTGCCTTATTTATTAGTCAAAACACGAATGCGATTTATAAATGCTTCTTAGTCCATTTATTATCAATGCATAGATATAAATTTAATCAAGGAATAAACAAGACTTAAAAATTAAGAAAGTAATGAGAAAATGCAATGGGATGCAAAAAATTAGATGAAGTAAAGAGAGTTACAAACAAAAGATCAAAACCTAGGAGCTTTACATGGGTATTTAGTAGTGATGGTTGATCCATCAATGTAAAAAAAACAAAGAAATTTTCATTGTGTTTTTAGGAGGTTAGAGAAATAAGAGAAGGAGTTGCCTAATCAATTAATCTAAGGCCCTTAGTGGGTTGCTTAACAATTTTGGCAAGAGTTTTTTTAGTGGAAGCAATTCCCAAGACTATTTTATTCAAAAAAAATAAATGGAAGGTATTTCAAAAAAATAAAATTTATCTCGATAATTGGTGATAATAGTGGTAATGAAAGATAATCAAAAGATTAATAATTTTTACTACTAATGCTAATCATATCATATGATCATATAATACTAAAGGATGAATTTATATTAAGACATAAAAAGGGTTTTAAAGATTTTGTATACTAATCTTGTTGTCATATTTAAAAAGGTCAAATGAAAGAGTAGAATTTTTAGAGGAATTATTTGATGCAATTAATACCAAGAACAAAAAGGAAAGTATATTTGTAAGAGATTTAAAGCTCTGACACCATAAAAAGTTTTAACAACAATAAAGTTGAGAGGAAAAAGGCTTGAAGTCATTTAATGTATTACATTGTATTTATAGTACAATCCAGGTTATGGTCACTTTAAATAAAGATAAGAAGGCACAAGTTAGAAACTCTCTCAACTCAGGATATTAAGTCTTATAGATGCAAAAAATTAAAGCAAGTAAAAGGAGTTATGGATAGGATATAGAAACTTGGGAGCCTTATGACTTTATTTAGTGGTGATGATTGATCTATCAATGCCAAAAGAAACAAAAAAGGAATTTTTGCTTTGTTTTTTTACAGAGGTTAGAGAAACAAGAGTGTAAGACTCTTTGCCTAATGGGTAATGGCTTGCTTCAAAATTTTAGCAAGAGTTTTTTTAATGGGAGCAATTCTTAAGATTATTTTATTTAAACAAATCAATGGAATTTATTTCCAAATAAATGTGAAATTTATGTAAAAAAATTAGTGATACTAATGCTAATGGATGATAAGCAAAGGATAAATAATTTTTACTGCTGATTGCTAATCACATCACACAATCATGTAGTACTAAGGGACAAATTTATACTAGGATTTAAAAAGCGCTTTAGAAATTTGCATACTGATTTTGCTATTGTATTTAAAAAGGTAAGATGAAGGGCGAGAATTTTCAGATAAAGTAGTTAAAGCCATTAACACCTAAAAGGAAGTTATATTCATGCGAGATTTTTTGAGCTCTAATACCATAAAGATTTTAACAATAAAAGAGCTAAGAGGAAAAAAGCTTGAAGCCATTTAATGCATTGCATTGTATTTATAGTACAATCTTGTCTAATGATCAAGCTTTTTCTTCCCTAATGTTTGAGTTTTCTTATTGATTTTCATTGATTTCACTTCTTTTCTACTTTCTATTAGTTATTTTATATGATTATTTGTGTTTGGATTTTTTTTCTAGTTATGGAAGGTAAATCATCATCTACATGATCAAGATCAGTTGTTTGATCATTAGACAAAATAATGGAAAAGATCAACACTACAATGCCGAGTGTAGCTTCATAATAAAAAGCTACTGGAATGACAAATAGAGACAATTATTTGTCAAAGAGGAGAAGACCACTGAGCTACACTATTTTCCACTAGAGTTATTAGGAGATAAGAAAATTTTGAAACCCTATTCAAATGTTATTTAAGATGGTATTAATAACGAGAATACTAGCTTAATCATCTATTTTATAAGGAAAACCCCTTATTACAGTCAGATGCTATCTATTGCAAACTTGATCTAGCAAAAAAACAGATATATTGAGATTGAATCTATTGTATGATGGGTCTGTTTATTCAGATATCCTTCCAAAGAGACTTGTTAGTGGATTCTAAAATCAGAACCCTAGCATATTGGTAATAAACTAATCATTGTAGGGCAATGAGAACCTAGAATAAACTTTGCAGATGTTTAGCTTAAAGCATTTCTTGTGTGGTTATTGTTGAAATTTCATTTGAGTTTTTTTCTCAATATAGAATTAGCTAAATTGCTAGTGTAGCACGAAAGCCTTTGTTCATGGATAAGGTTATAGTGTACGAAGGGGACCTTAGCTTTGCAAAAGCTTGCGTGAAGCTCAACTCTGAAGATAAGATCCCTAGCTCAATTGAAATATACATTGTAAAGGAAAGTTAGATATAATGCATGTAGTTTCATGGTGCCCCAAAAATGCCATATATGTGAGGCATTTAGGCATAACACCAAAAACTATGAGAATTATATCCCTCCTAAGGCTGAATGGATGTAAAAAGTTAAATAGGTTGTAAAGGTGGTTAAAGAAAAATGGTAAAAGGGCAAGTACAGTAAAAAAAATCAATCACCGAAAAACAGGTTCCTAATATTATTACTATAAATCTTTTCCCAAGTCATTGTTGAAAAAGATATGGCTAATATGGCCAAACTAGTTCAGGAATATAAACTCTTTTCAATTGTGCCAGAATAAGGAAGCACAATAAAGAGTGTTGATATAGAGGAACCCAAGTAAAATATCCACTAGATAAAAGCAGTGTTGAACAAGTTAGGGCCAGGACTATGGTCGTAAAGCAAAAACAAGGTGTCGCCAAAAAGAGAAATAAGGGTAGGCCTAAGTTGCCTCTAAATAAGCCTAAGGCTAGTCATTCATCAACCATTATTTACCATTAAAAATCTTTGTTTGGAACCATAGAGAGTTCAATGACCCTTTAAAACAAAGAAATGTCTGCAAGGTAGTTAGACTTCATCCTATCGATATTGTTTATTTAGTTAAAACTAGAGTCAAGAAGGAAAAGCAACAATTGATGTTATCTAAGAGATTTAACCACTAGAATGTTCTTGATAATTATTCTTCAACTAAAATAAAAGAATATGGCTACTATGTTACAGTCCTCTTGTTATATAGCTAGAGTTCTCAATAGTTTAGGCGTTCACTTATTTTATTGCTTGCCTCAAAGGTGTATCTATCTTTAGTACTATTTATGATAGGAATTTGGGTACTGAATGAAGGAGTTAATGGATCTATTTGGTATCCAAATCCTAAGCATATGTAGAAAATTCATGGATGGTTGCAAGAGATTTTAGCACATTGAGATACTTGAGGAGAGCTTAGATTACAATGTAAACCAAGTAGTATCTTTATAAGAGATTTTAATCAATTTTTTTCATCAGCTAGGTTGCTTGATTACTTTTTTTCTGGCCCACAAGTTACTTGGAAAAATAACAAAACAGAAGGCTTTATTGCTAAGAAACCTAATTTAATTTTAATTAATGACTCCTGACTCATAAACTTCCTTTACTCCGATTTGAAATTTATTGCTTTTGGTACCCCAGACCACGGTTTGGCTCTTGTCACCCTTAAGGCTTCTTGGCCTTCTCCCCCAAAACCTTTTAAATAAATCAATTTTTAGGCAAACCACCTTAAATTCCATAGCATTGTTAAATAAGTATGAAGGCTAATATATAATGAGAACTTATACAACATGTTATCTGAAAGAGTACATAAGAAATGATTGGAGAGTTGGATATAGGATGCCACCCTTGAATGAGAGTTGGATCCATTTTAGGATCCAAAAACCAGGCTGTTACTAGTACATTGGATATGCTCATGTGTTATGAACAAAAGCATAGCAAAATAGCAAAAATATTTCCAGTCTGCTGAAGTCACTATGGAAGAGATTAAGGCTACTTTATTCTTATTGAAGAAAGAAAAAGCTTCAGGGCCTAGTAGGTGTATGCCTACTTTTTCATTGAAGAGGACTTTACAAGGGTTGTTTTCAAAATAGGCCACATGCTTAAAGTAGTGAATACAACAACCATCACTTTAGCGTGAAAGGTTAAAAATGCAAGCCTTATGAATGATTTTAGACCCATCCATTATACCTTGAACAATGGCATTGTAAAACTCATACCCAAAAGATTAAAGTTATGCTTGCTTATTGTGATCAATGCTAACTAAACTGCCTAAATCAAAAGCAGGAGTATTGCTGACAACATTATACTGGCACATAAGTTAGTGAATGACTATCATAATAGGAGAGTTTTTCCTAGAATGACTATAAAGAATAATTTAATAAAAGTCTTTAACTTTATTTACTGGGATTTCCTTTTCAATACCTTAGTGGTACTTGGATTCCCTGGGAAATTCTTGGAATGGTTGAGACATGTATCATAACACTTTACTATTTGGTCATGTTAAATAGAGGTCTAACTAGTTTCTTTCTAGAGAAAAAAGGTATCAAGTAAAGAGACCCCCTTTCCTTATCTTTTTGTTATTATTATAGATGTTCTCCATTAGTGTATACCTTTGATCAATCGATTTAGGACATGGATACACAGTCAATTAACTACATATACATTACTAGCTAAAGTAACAAAAGGTTTTCCTTCATTTTAGTGGCATGATTGGCAATCATGAAACCACTAATTGGATGAAGCCCATATAACACAATGGCCTTACAAAGATGTGTAACGAGTTACAACGATGAGACCCTTATGCATCAAAGTTGTTTTTCTAAAAACATTCTTGACTATCGTATTGTCAGGATAGGTTATTGACAATGCACAAAGGTTAGCATATGCTAAACCTCTATGCAGTTGTTACATGGCTTTGGCCAAAGTATAATGAATTTGGGAGAAATTATTTCTCTAATTCATAATGTTAACCATGAGCTACAAGAATGAATATGGATTGAAGCATGGGTAGACACTACACCATGCTCATATTTATTTCGGGATATTTAGTGAAAAGATCAAATTACATTGATAGGCTGGTCACTGAACGGTTTCGATGAGGTCACATTTGACTCTTTAATATTTAAGTGGTCATGATGGGTCACTAGATCTCGTTCTTTATTAATGAATATAATTAATGAGATTAATTATGTTCGTTGCCAACCTGTTGGGAACCTAATGTATCACATACAATAAGATGGACCAATTGGATTAAAACCAGGATTTAATTAAGTATAACTTAATTAAATAAAAGGTATATTTTTGAGGACTTAATTGAATTAGTTTAATTAAAGGATTTATGAAGACATATATTAGATTTATGAAATGAAAAAGATGTCTTAATTAGGCAAGAAAGATAAGTATGACTTATCAAGACAATGTCTAATAGTAGACATGTCATTAGGGTTGTTTCAATAATAATCAAATTTACTTCTTTGTTACCAAGATAATTATTTAATTAAATTTACATAAAGTAAAACTGTTTTAGTTAGCAAGAAAATTAATTAGGAATTAATATTTTTGTAGGTAAATTTAGGATTAGCCAAAACTAAGTTCAGTTAATCTAATGGGTCTTGTTTTGAACAAAGCCAATTCGACACATACGAGGGTTAGGCGTATATTAGGGCCCAAATAGGTGATGAATTAGGCCAAGATATTAATTAGTTAATATTAAAGCCCAATCTTAGTTGGACTAGGTAAAAGGGTTTTAGCTAACTTCACAATGGAAACTAATTTGGGCTAGCCATTAGGTTAAGTGATTCTTGATCTAATCTTTAATAGCTTAACCTAATATATAAATACATTGTTAATATGGTTTGGTTGTATATATATATATATATATATAATTTTCACCAACCCTTAAGGAAGTTGGCACCATATTTGCTCAAGAAACTCCTAGGTTTTGGTCAAGGCTAATGTGATTAGCTACACTTTTTGTTCTTGCCTCTAGATTTTTCATGATCTTTGATGATAAAAAAATGTTTGGTGAGTTGTTGTGGCCAAAAAAGAAGAATCAAGCAACCTTGCAATTGTTGCATTTTAGGTTTTCTCTTTTTTGTTTAGCACAAATTCTATTATCCCTTTTCTCTTGAGGAAAAGAAAACAAGAAACTATACCTTTTGTCTAAGATCCCAAGATCTTCTAGCTAGCACTAGAGAAACTTTTAGACCTTGAGAAGTTTTTTGTTGCTGTCCATGTGGATCACCTCTAGAGGTGTTGCACTTGGAACACTCTTGATATCGGAAAAGCTTGAAAGTGATCTTTTTTTATGGATCTTCTTGTAAGGATTTTTCACTTAAGGTTACAAGTCTTTGAGGAGGCATGATTAATTTTGCTAGAAAATTTTTGTATATCACATGTAAACACGATTCGAAGATCTTAAAGGAATCAAATTTGTAATCTTGATGTTTTTTTGTTGAGTAGTAATTTCTTGTAAATTTTTTATTTATTAAATGAATAAATTCTTTTTAAATTTTTGGATTCAAAATACAAGATTCTCTTTAGTGGTTTCAGAGACTAGGATTAGTAATTACATGTGATTAATGCTTAAAAGTTCTTGGGATAAACATTAGTTGTTTTGTATATTGATTTAGTGTCTTTGGTTTCTTGAAAAAAACTTAAAAAATTGTTTTTTCTTATCTAGAAAAGTATGTAATTCTTGGATTTTAATCATGATTAATAGTTAATGAGTTGAATTAAATTTGTTTTAATTAAAATCTTGAAAACCGATTAAGTTTGAAGGTTCTTGCATGTTTTTGGATTGTTTTAGGGCTATAAAAATTGCTTTCCTAATCTTTAAATTCTGGAATTTAAGTTATTATGTTAACTAAAGTTTCAAATTGATTTGGGTTTAACAAATTTTAAAGAAAATCAATCTTCGCCTTGACATGAAGATAACTCAATGCTGAACTTTTTTGCATTGTCTTGTTCTTGTTTATACACTTTATATGGATTGGGAAACATTCCCCAACCTTGCTGGTTTTTCTTGGACACCTTCTTGGATGACTTTGATTCATTTTTTGAAAAGTTCTTGACGCTTGAAAGCTTGCTGAAAAATTGCAGCAACCATTGTTGCACTTGGAGCAACCTGAAAGTGGCTCAAAGCATGGTAAATTGTTACCAAGAATGACACCACTTGTAAGGGCAGAAATCAACCCATTTTTGAGCATCGAAGAACCAACATTTCTGATGCATATTGATCTCCAAGAGTGGCAGCACAATGGCCATTTGAATGGCCAAAGAGTTTGCCTCCAAAAATAATCTAAAGTGTTAGAATCCTTCTATAAATAGAATTAGTTTTCCAGTGGGAGTAAAATTCCATAAATTAAGGAATATGATTTCATAATTTTAGGAGTTGGAATTCTAGTTGGATTGGGTAATTGTTATCTAATAGAATTGAATTTCCTAATTGTTAGGAAAATTTTGAAATTTTAATTGGTTTTAGATAAAAGGTTTCCTAAAAATTTTATTTCTTGAAAATATTAATTTTTGGAAACTAAGCTTCTTAAAATGTTTAGTAGAATTACATACTTGATTTTGTCTAATGTAGATAAACTTACTAAAACTTAGGAAATTAATTAAAAATATTTAATTATAAAATCAAAGTTACTAAATAATTTGATAAATTATCTTAACATATTTTAATAATATTTATGCAAATGATACACTAGATCACCAAGTGACATTATCATCGCATATTTTATTTTTATGCTTATAATTTGATTATTGACATGATGGATTATTATGGACTAGACCTTAGTATGACTAGCCTATGGATGGTTAATTTTATTTTTATTTTGGTATTTATTTGAAAAATAGGGACTACGAACCCTACCTTATCTATTTATTTTCTAGAATTGTAAAAATTCTCTCACTTAACTCTCATTGAATGTAACTTGAGGTTTCTCTTAATTTGTTGTAACTGTTTACATAGTTAGAGATTTAGGATTAGGCTAGAATTAGAGAATTCTGTAAATTTTGAGATGAAAAGAAGATGGTGCCAAAATGGAGACTAAGAAGAACACCACCAAGACTTAAGAAAACTATGTATGGTATCCCCAGAAAATTAACCACCTAGTTTCCTAATGGCTCAAGGAAACTAGTTTATATAAAAATCCATAATCATCTTAGTAGATTGCATGTGATAGATTTATTTTTTTTATTTATATATAGATATATATGATATATATATATCTGCATGATCCAATAAATGCTAGTGCCATGCAATCAAATGCAAATCAATGAGACTTGAGTAATAATTAATTAAAAGAAATCTCTTATAAAATATTGAGTCCTTGCCTAAGCATAATTAGTCGTCTTTCATTATTCATAACAAGATACTCGAGTTTTGGCTATGAATGATTTGTTGAGTCACTCAAGGTCTCTGTTGCCCAAACTGCTTAAATTATGAATAATGGGTCTTACCTAATTAATGTTGTGTTGTCTAGATGCTTACAAACTTGATCACATAGTGGTAGAGGTGATAGTTAGTTGAAACGCATATGATGCATTTAGGCAGGAAAGTTGCATGATCTAGGAGTTGCATAGAGATGCAATTGGTAGGCTAAGTTACCTATTCAATTAGTTTCTATGTAACTTGATGAGTCACTTAAGGTTATGTAAAGATGAAAAGGGTCCTATCTCATTCAAATGATTCAAAAGTTGAACTCCTCATATTATAGTAGAAAGCCATAATTTCAAAAAAAAAATAATGAGAATAATCAATGTAGACACCCAATTTTAGGCTTGGGTTCCATAACCTGATTCTCAAGTATGACCATGGAGGATTAAACCTGAATATTGTTTTAGGTCATTAGTCTACTCACTGGTTTAAGTTAGGTCATGAGAAAGCCCAGATCCATTTGGTAATTTTTATCTTTATTTTACAAAAAAAAAAAAGGAAAGTTGACATTGGCAATTTCATTTGGTTGAAAGTTAGTCAGAATGCAATCTACCGATTACAAGAAATCTATAAAAAGAAATTGGAATCGCTTAAAGGGCTAAAATTATGAGATTTGAAATATGAAATCCCTTTAGTCAATCAAGATCTAATTTTTTGGTATAAAATTAGGGAAATTGATTATGGTTTCTTTTCTCCCTTTTTGATTAGTCCTATAAATAAGACTAAAAATACGGAGGAAGACACCAAAAAATGGCTGTTAAAAAAGTTGTTGGTTGATTGTTCTGGAAAACCTTGGAGTTGGAAGAGAAGATAAGGACGGCAACATTAAAGCCTTCAAATAGTGTAGCAAAATTTAGGTTTTGGGCGGTGAATCAAATTAGCCAAAGTTCGTCAAGGAGAAAATTTTTTATTGTGAGTTGCTTTGAGAGAAATTTAGTTTTATCAGATTTAATCAATACTTTAGGCAAAGATATTAAACTCGAATGAACAAAAACCTGATGATCGACGTTCATCTAGCTTTAGGCAGTGGCTTGACGGACAAGGAAAGATAAAGATTTGGAGTCCTTATGGTTGGTAAGGAAATAATAAAAAAATTTATTATTATTATTATTATTATTATTACTTTTGTTCTAACTTGCGCGGTCCCACGTGATCATGTTCTAATGCTTTTTTCCTACGTTCATGTAATCCGATTGTTTATTTATTTGTTTATTTTACATATCATTTTATAATAATATATGCCTAGAGTTTATATTATGTCGGTTATGTGGCTTTATCACTCTTGTGTCATGGATAATTGCGCTATTGTAATTTTATTTATTTTATTATGTATTATGATATTATGATTATAATAGATTTATTTTTATTTATTTATTTTATATTATTATTGTAATATTTTTTATTTTATTGTATTTAAGTGTTATGATGTTAATTTGACTTCTTTAATCCCAATCGCATGATTTTATTTATATTTATTTACTTCAATTAATTACTTATTTCATTGGATTAATTTAAATAGAATTAGATAATTTTAATTTTATTAATTGATTTTCTTAAAAAAAACAACTAATTAATAAAGTAAATAAGATCTTTCCAATGATGGAACTCGAAGAAGTCACAAATGGTTGACATCTAAGAATTTCTCGGGTGAAAAAATTTCGCCTAAATTCTAACAATGCAATGGAGAGTTTAGTCGATAATTTTCAATATTAAAGATCTTAGCTAATTTTAATAGCTTTATAATAAAAGACTAATTAAGTAAGAACAAAGATTTAAGCGACTTCTACATAAAATATTAAAATGAATCCAACGATGGAGCCTATTTAAAGGAGCAAATAGATTTTTTTGAATACTATTGAGGCGAAGAGTTATTTCTTGGAATTCACCAGCATGATGGAGAATTTTTTGAAAAATATTTCCAATATTTAGATTTCGATTAAAAATAAATAAATTAGATGTTTAAGGTTAAATTTGGGTCTTTTTTTTTAATTTTTCATAAAATTTTAAAATGAATCCAACGATGAAGCCTCTTCAAAGGAGCAAATGGATTTCTTTGAATACTCTTGAGGTGAGAAGATATTCTCAAAATTCAACCAGCACGATGGAGAATTCCTTCAAAATATTTTTATTATTTTTCATAAAATATTAAGATGATTTTGACGATGGAGTCAATTTAAGGAAGCAAATGGATTTCCATAAATATTCTTGAGGTAAAAAATGTTTCTTCAGAATTCCACTAGCAAGATGGAGAATTCTTTGGAAAATATTTCTGATATTTAAATATTTGATTAATAAATCAAGACCTTTTAAACCGTAAGACCTTTAATACAACATTAGGCGAACTAAGAATTGTCTTTGCAATAGGCATTGTGGGGGTGCCAGTCTTTCCTCACACATAACCAAACTCCCAAATCTAGTTTTAAACATAAACCAAAACCTATTCCTTTGAGGTGCTTAGTCAAGCTTAAGATAACCTTAAAAAGAATACATTCATATAAGTGACCTAATCACACCTTTAAAAAAGTATTAATGGCAACTCCCAACATTTACGTCTAACGGTTGAATTCGTATTTGGCATGTTATGACACTTTAGCGACTACACTAGGGAATGTTAGAGAGTCGAGCCATAGTTAGCTTTATAATACTATAGCTCCTTGTTGTTGGTTTTAAAATGGTCATATGTTATTTTTATTTGTTAATTTTTTTATTACATTGTTATTTTCCTAATGTTTATTCTTTTCTGTATTGCACATGAAAAGGTTAAAGGGTATGGATTTTTCCTTCTCACACATTGCATAAATCATATCATAAAGCCCTAGACTTGGGCCTATCCTTTTATGAAAGGGTAAAGTAACAACACTCTCATAGGGTGTTAAAATCTACATGGGCTAGCAAAACACTCTTAGGTTGTAGAGTATCAAAGCTTTCATAAGGTAATAACCTCCGCAATGGCTAAGAAAAATACTCTCACTCAAATTGAACTCTTTTCAATTGAAGCCCATAATGGGTGAGGATTGTAGTGCCTTGCTAATCCTTCATGGGTGATGTTAATGAGCAATTTGGGGACCTTTTTAAACTTGTCAAATATCCTAAACCCATCATGTAAATAACGCTTCAGAAGCTAACTTTAGGATAGAGCTATGCCAACCTTGTATAGAAATAACCTAAGTTAGCACGCATGAAGGAACACTTTTTTACCTTTTTCAAGATATATAATTTTATTTTTATGCTTATTATTATCTTTTCCTTTTCAAGATGTATACTTTTATTATTATTTTTATGCTTATTTTTCTAACCATTTTACTTTATTTTCTTTCCTTTTCAAGCACTCACATTACCATGACATCACTAGAATACCTAGCTACATAACTATTTTACGGTAAAAAAAAACTTTCAAATAATATCCATGGAAAGCCTAATAGAGTTTGAATATATCAAGTACGAGTCCTCAGATGATTTGAAGGCTAGATCAAAAGTGACTTAGTGAGTAGAAGGTGATTGTTTACTTACCAAGTATGCCTTAACTCTACCATAAAATGAACTAACTGAATTGATGAACATTTAGGGATTATGGAGCTTGTCTATGCAAGAAGTTTTTTGGGTAAAATGTGGGGACATAGGACTATATCTTCCTGTCAAGGTGGACAACAATTTGATAAGATCCATGATTCAATTTTAGGACCCTTCATATAGATGCTATATATTTAATAAGGTAAATATGGTCCTAACTATTAAGGAATACGCAGAATTGTTATGCCTAAAAACTTAAAAATTTGATAAAATATTTCAGAAGAAGAATAAAATGGGTTACCACCAGAAGCTTGCTAAAATGATGGGGATTAACAAGACAGAGGTCATTAAGAAACAAAAGAGAAAAAGTACTTGCATTCCTTGAAGTTTTCTTCAAGATTATATCACTAAAAATTTTACAGAGAAAATAAGCTATTTATGGAATGGTCATATTCCTCAAGATTCTAGGATATGTAGAGATCAAAAGAGTAAGTCAAATGTCAAATAAATGCAGTGCCAAAAAACTTGGCTGAAACAATTAGGTCTTTAAATCACTGTAAAAAAATAGAGAAGAATGATTCAATGGATGTGCACAACTATTACATATTTAGATGATGAGCCACTTTGAGTGTAAGGAAAGTACATTCCACAAACCATTTTGCACCATGATTGCGCCCATCAAGGAGTTTTATAGTAGTACTTGGCCAAAACCCAAAACAAAAATTGATTGAGTAGTGTTCTTTAGAAAGTTAACAAGTGAATATGTAGTATGGATAGCACCTTGGAAGTATCACAATCAAACTTTATTCAAGTGTGGGATTGGCCTTGGGTTCTACTTCTAGCTTTATGGGTAGTTATCAGTTACATGCCGATTATGCTTTGAAGGCAAGTAGGCTACGAGTAATTTATTCCAATGACATATAGGCTTAACTAGATGAACTTTGCTTACATAGATAAAGTGGCTTTAGGAAAGAAAAAAGATGTTGCCAAAGCTTGAAAGAAAAAAGATGTTGCCAAAGCTTAAAAGAAAACAATTCGAGTAGAGGGAGATAAGTCTATGAACAATGCCTCACTGAAATACTTGATATGGTGCATGAAGCACGCTAAGGACATAGTGTTGTCTCTCAAAGACAATGTTAGTCATTCTGTCCAAGTTATGCCCCTTGACACTATGATAAAAATAGAACTGGCTAAGAGAAACCTACAAGCAGAGAATGATGAAGTAGAATAAGAAAACAAAAAATTACAAGAGAATATCAGAAAGATAAAAGAAAGTCTATCTAAGCAAAATAAGAGGATTCAAAAGTTAAATCAAGACTAGGATATGTAGAAAATTGCCTTTATATAACTTGATGATGTGTCTACTCAAAAGACTTTAGAGCTCGAGCATATAAAGGTTGAAAACAAGGAAATATAACATAAAACGTATCAGATATGAGAAAAGGTGTCAAAAGCTAGCCTTTAAATTTAAGAGGTTAGAAGAAGAATATAGACAAGTCTAAGACATAAGTTCAAGAAGACAAGTACATACTAGATTTGTATAGAAGCCTAAAAAGCAGAAGAAATGCATGATAGAATTAATGAGTTGAAGGCAAGTGTGCACCCATTCTATCCTCATGGCCAGAAATTATTTGAACTCTTAGAGGAGTTTTAGAATCATTATAGGCAAATAATGAAGTTCTTTTTATAGGCCATAGATGTTAGGTTTTATTTTCATCGATGTTATTTAGAACATTATTGAGAATAATAGTCAAGTTCCTTTCATTAATAATTGTTCTGTGGCAAATATTCCATTTTGGATCACTTATTCATGCATTCATATTTATAACTTTGTGATATTTATAACTCATGCAAACTGCATCCGCTTATGGAAAGAATTAGCTATGGCATTTATTTCATAATGTAAACATACTGTGGACATTGCTCGTGATAGGATGGCATTGCACGTAATGGAGAATAAGCTAATGAAAAGTTCCAAAGAGTATCCTTAAAAGTGGTGTGATCTAATTGCACAAGTCCAACCACCTCTCACTAGAAAAGAAACTACTTGAAATTTATTAGTACTCTTTGGGCTTGTTATTATAAAAAAATGATAAGGAACTCTACAAAAAACTTTATGGATATGGTGATCTTAAGGGAAATTACCAAGAATGCTATTAAGAGTGGGAAATTAGAGCAAGAGAGACATCTGGGGCAAATAAAAAAGAAGCCCCTAAGAAAAAGGAATCTATGATTCAAGCAGTTGCTTATGGAGAATCATAAGGAGGATTTTCACCTTACAGTCTATATCTCACCCAGCAAACCTATTATCCAAGTTCAAGCAATATTTCCTATACTTATCCACCTGCATCATTGCCTACTTTCCAACCAAATTTTCACCCTCAAGCAGTTATCCTACCAATAAGACCTATAATTCAATCAGCCCAATTGACCTATTTACCAAAGGACCAAAGAGCACCATGATCTTATCAAGAGAAAACCCCATTGACCCTAACCCTACAACCTACACTTAATTACTTTCAGATCTCATCAAAAAACATTTAATTATGCCTTTGTACCGTGAGCCCATAAAACCTCCATACCTCAAGTGGTACGATCCCAATGCTTGATATGATTACAATGCAGGAAATACCAGACATTCTATTAAAGATTGCATTGCATTGAAGTATAACGTGCAAGGCCTAACTAAAGCCGGGTTAATAAACTTTGAAAAGAGAAAAGAGCCAAATTTCAGTGGTAATCCTTAGGCTAATCATGCTGGGCCTGTAGTTAATCCCATAGGTAATGATAAGGCAAGAGTTGCTAAAAGAAATACGGAGGACATTACAACCTTGTTAAGGTAATCTTTGATATTCTAGTCAAATCTAATATCACTTGCCCTATGCCAGCAAATTCAAGTACTTATCATGGGATTTATGATCCCTTTAAAACTTGTAAGTACCACATGAGAGTCGTGGGTCATTCGATTCAAGAGTCCATTGATTTTTGGCATGAGATACAACAATTAATGGATTCATTCCAATGGAAGTTCTCTGAAAATCATAAGAATGATGAGATAAATGTTATTGATCAATAGGTATCTTCAGGGCTATTTGTTAAGGTCAAGCCGATGATATTTTACTATAAAGAGAAGTCAAAGCCTACTCCAGTTAATAAGCTTGTCCTCACTTTTGTTGTTTTAAGTCTATTCTTTTATAGAGATAAAAAAGTGGTACCATAGAAGTATAATTTCAAACTTATAACTACAATTGTTAAGTCAGAATTAAGTTGCTCTACAGACTTGGCACAAATAACTAGTGTAAAGGGAATGACTAAGAGTTAACGATGATACTCTCCCGAGATGCTAGAGAAGGTTGAAAAAAATTAAAGAGCAAAGAAGAAAAATCAAGAAGTGAAAAGAATTCAATAAAGTTTTTTTATTCAGAATATTGGAAACTTTTGATAGAGAAAGAAGCTTATGAGTTTCTACAACTGATTAAGCATAACGAATACAGTGTTGTGGAACAGTTGAATAAGATGCCAATATGTATCATTCTGTTATCGTTGTTGCTAAATTCTAAGCCCCATAGAAATGCATTGGTGGAAGTACTAAATCATGCTTATGTTGCCCATAACATTTCTGTTGAAAACGTAAGCCATATTACTAAGAGTTTGGTGACATCCAATTATATAACTTTCAATGATGATGAGACACTCTCAGTCGAACAAACTAGCAGTAAAGCCTTACATATCATGACAAGTTGTAAAATTTACACTATGGCATAGATGCTTATTGACAATGGATCTTTGATCAATGTCATGCCTATGAGCACGCTAACTAAGTTGCCTATGGATATATCCCTTATAAAAGTCAACAGCATAGTGGTAAGGGCTTTTGATAGAAGCTGCAGAGAGGTGATGAGCGATATTAACATTCCTTTATATATTGATCCTTGCACTTTTAATCTCAGATTTTGAGTGATGGACATTTCACCATCATATAGCTGCATTTTAAGGAGGCCATAGATTCATGCTGCGGGCTGTCCTTTCATCATTGCATCAAAAAAATCAAATTTGTTATGGATAATAATCAAGTTTGTGTGCTTAGAGAAGAAGATTTACTGATAATTTGTTATTGCCAATCCTATATGTGGCAGCTATTAAAGAAGCCTTGGAATTTTCTTTCAAGTCATTTAAGTTCGTCAATGCAACATATGCGAGTGAAGGTTCCAAAGCATCGGGCACACTAACGCCTAAAATAGCTTATATGCTGTTTAATCAAACTGTCAAGAAAGTTGGCAGATTGAAGCTAGATTGGGAAAAAACTTGTAAAGAATTGGAAACCTGCCAATCATACTAGTGAATAAGGGAAGATTAGGATTGGGATATGGACCAATATGGGAAAAAAAGGTAAACATAGTGGAGAACAAATAGGGAAAAAGAATGGCTAGTCACAAGAGCTATACATAGGTATCTAATAACTTGATTGTGCCTTATTTATATGAAACTTTTATTTGGGAAGATTTATTGACCTAAATACTCCAAAAAGGACACCAATTGAGGAAATAGATAAAGTTTTTTTTTGAATTATCGATTTATATGGTGGAGAGTGAAAGTCAATAAGAAGATACCTTAGTCTATCCAACACCTCTACTAGAAGATAATGAAACTACCTATTATTCTTGAACCTTTATCAAAGTAATTTAATCATTTGATCCCTAAAGGTTCATGCCCAAGAAATTTAGAGAATTTCTTTTATATGGGCTAATTTACTTTTTTCATTTTCAATTTCAATAATAAATGGAATGCATTTTAGTACATTTCCTATTTATATCATTTCATTTCATTTCCATATTACATATATACTAATATATACCCTTTCAACCATTTTTGGGTATATACATGACATACAAGAAATCATGATAATGATAATTTAATATTTGACTTTGAAAACTCTATTCATATCGGTGAACTTGATAATGAAGAATACTCAAATGATGACACCTTATACTCGACTTGTTGAGGTTAGTGGAACAAAAGGAGAGGTCTGTAGAGCCTCATCAAGAAATTATGGAATTGGTTAATATGGATGATAAAGAAAAAAAAAAGGTCAAGTAAGAACATCACTCTTATTTGATAATAAGTAGATACTAAAAGATTTGTTTCGAGAATATATGGATGTATTCATATGATTTTATCAAGATATGCCAAGTTTAAGTACCAATACTGTAAAGCATAAGTTACCTCTAAAGCCAAAGTGCAAATCAGTGCAATAAAAGATGAGACGCATGAAATCCGTGATGCTGTTGAAAATTAAAGAAGATGTCAAGAAGTAATTCAATGTAAGATTTCTAGAGGTATCCAGATATCTTGAATGGGTGGCAAAAATAGTCTTAGTGCCTAAAAAAGATAGGAAAGTATAAATTTGTGTGGACTATCGAGACCTAAATAGGGTAAGCCCAAAAGATAAGTTTCCTTTAACTTATACTGAGACTACCAGATATTTCTTATATTTTCCATGGATGGTTTTTCGAGTTATAATCAAATTAAGATGGCTTTTGAAAACAAAGAGAAAACTACCTTTATGACCATGTGGGCAACATTTTACTATAGGATCATGCCTTTTGGACTAAAGAATGCTAGAGCAACTTATAAAAGGGTAATGCTAATATTGTTCCATGATACAAAGCACAAAAAACTAAGATTTATGTTAATGATATGATAGCCAAGTCTCATGAGGGAGAAAATCACATAGATCACCTCAGAAAATTAGTAAAAAGGCTGAAAAAATTTCAACTCAAATTAAATCCTATCAAATGTACATTTGATGTTAATTTTTATAAAGTTCTTAGGTTTCATAGTCAACAAAAGAAGGATTGAGGTGGATCCTAACAAAATATGATCCATACAAAATTTCTCTCTTCTTAGGAGGTAAGAGGTTTTGTAGGAAGGCTGAATTATGTTCCTTGTTTCATCTCTTAACATGTCTAAATGTTATCCCATTTTTAAGCTTATTCACAAAGACAGCGAAGGTGAATGGAATCTAGATTGTCAATAAGCTTTTGAGAAGATCAAAGAATATTTTTCAAATTCGCCTGTTCTCATACCGTTAGTCTCAAGGAAACCTTTGATTCTATATTTAACAGTATAAGAAAGAACGATAGGATGTGTGCTAGGACAACTAGATAAAAAGGGTAAGAAAAAAAAGCTGTTTATAACTTGAGCAAAAAATTCACTAATTGAGTCTAAGTATTCATCGTTAGAGAAGATATGTTATGTGTTAGCTTGGACATCTCATAGGCTCAAGCAAAAAATGTTATACCAAAAGGTTGTAAAAGAGAGTGTAATAGCATAATTCCATACTGATGCCAAATACTAGGATCCTATGACATTTAAATTTTCAAATGAAGATTTGATTGTGGTACTCTAAGTAGACAAAAAAGAAGGCGAGGAAGAAGCATGGAAAATGCATTTTGATGGAGCATCGAATGTTTTGGGACAAGGGATTAGAGCAATTTTGGCACCCCAGATGGGGATAATTTCTCAGTCATTATGAGATTGGATTTTTGCTCCACTAATAATATAACTGAATATAAGGCTTACATTATGGGCTTACAAGAAGTGATTGATAGAAAAATTGATATGTTGGATGTGTACGGAGACTCAACCTTGGCTATTTACGAACTTTTAGGAGAATGGGAGACGAAGGAGTTAAAGTTGGTCCTATACCAAAATTATGTGATAAGATTGACTAAGCAATTTGAAAAGGTTCCCTTTTAGTATTTCCCTTGAGAAGGAAATCAAATTACTGGTGCTTTTGCCACATTGGCTTCAACGTTTTAAGTGGATACTAATGTTAAAATCCAACCTATTAAGTTGATTGTAAAAGACTCATCTACACGTTGTTCTAAAGTAGAAGAAAATATTGATGGGAAACCATGGTACTACAACATCTTGCTATATATTAAGCATTAACAACTTCTTAAGCATGCATTAGATAATAATAAGAAATTCATTTATAGGTTGACTATGGGTTTTTTCCCCAACGGTGATGTGTTGTATAAAAGAAGTCTAGATCAGCTACTCTTTAAATGCATAAATGCAGCAGAAACATGAAGAATAATGGAAGAAATACATGATGAGGCATGTAGGGCACATACTAGTTGCCATATGACAATAAGGCAAGTTATGATGGCTGGCTATTACTAGTCAACAATAGAGAATGATTGCATTGATTACACTTAAAAGTGCTATAGATGTCAAATTTATGCAAATAAAATTCATGCTTCCCCAAAAAAACTGTATATATTGGCACCCCCATATCTTTTTTTCCATGTGGGGCATGGACGTAATAAGACCAATCACTCCAAAAGTATTGAACAGACACAGATTATTTCATGAAATAGGTAGAGGTAGCCTCATATGCAAATTTGACGTGTACAGTTATATGTAAACTCATCAAAAGAGATAATCTATCAATATGGGCTCCCAACGAAAATTATTTTAGATAATGCTTATAATTTAAACAACACAATGATGAAAGAAATGTGTACATAGTTTAAGATTAAACGCCATAGTTTTACACCATATCATCTAAAAATGAATAGAGCAGGAGAGGTAGACAATAATATTGTTAAGAGAATTATGGAAAAGATGACTAAGATATACAAAGATTGGCATGAGAAGTAACCTTTTGCCCTGCTTGCTTATAGAACGCTATTGCACACGTTTACTATGGCAACCCTATTTTTATTTATGTATGAGATAGAGGTTGTATTACTAATTCAGTTAGAAATACCACCTTTAAGGGTATTGAAAGAGGTTGAACTAAAAGAAGTTAAAGGGATACGGGAACGATATGAGTAGTTAAACCTCATTATAGGAAAAAAGCTTACTGCACTTTGTCATGGCCAACTATCAGAAGAGAATGATGCAAGCACACAACAAGAAGGTTTACCCTAGAAGCTTTCAAGAAGGAGAATTTATCTTAAAGAAAATTCTTCCATATTAGCATGATTATCAAGGGAAATGGTCACTGAACTTGAAGGCCATATATGGTGAAAAAAGCTTTTTTAGGTGGGGCATTAATTATTATTGGAATAGATAGGGATGAATTGTCAAACCCAATCAATTCAGACACTGTCAAGAAATATTTTTCTTGAATAAAAAAGAATAAAAAACAGAAAAAAAAACTTAAATTGAAAACCCACAAGGGCAGTTTAGGTTACTGTTGGGGTTTAAATTGAAAATCTAGAAATGTGGCTCAAATAAAAGCTAGTTAGGGAAAAATTTTCAAAATTAAAAAACTTGGAAATGATAGCTTGGGCTATTGGTGTATCGATATTGGTTGAAGATCGTATACTAAGGGTAAATTCTAGTCTGAAGGATGTTGGAGGCATTGATTGAGCAAGTTTTTAAGGAAAACTCAAAGACTAAATTGATCATGATCGTTTATATGTTTATTATTTGGGTGACAATTACCTGATCTAGATTTCTTTTGTGATTTTCTTTGAAATAGCCTAACTGAATTTCTATTGAACTTTGTTCCTTTTTTTCATTATAATAGAAAATTATTTTTCCTAATTTACATTACTTTCCCTTTTACCTTTTTTCCATTCTTGTTGAGAAAATGTACAATACATATTATTTATTGTTAAGTTAGAAATTATGAAAGATAAGTTAATAAGAATGTTATTGAAAGATTTTTTCATTACTCTAATAAAGAAAGAGAGAACTACATGGTAGAAAGGACAGGAATAGAAGCAATAAAATAGGGGTGTTGATATTTGTGAAAATAAGAATCTACAGTACAACGTAGAAGGGGCAAGTTAGTCTGGTTGATGAAGAATGATAGTTGACAAATTAGAATTGATGAGACAATAAGGACATTTTTGAATCAATGAAACAAAGTGATGAGTTTGAGAATCTTTTTGTCATCATGATTTGGAGAGCATTTGGAGTCATGATCATGATATTTCATTGTAGATTCATTGCATTCCATTCATAGCATTCATGGCATCTAAAACAAAGCTTTGATTTCTAAAAGTGATTTTTCATTAGTATTGGATTCGCTTGGTTATGTTTTTAAGTTTAGGCCTCATTCGAGAAGTATTTTACTTTGTTTGGAAAATATTTAGGAGGAGTATTCTCGAACTTGAAGCCTTGATGGAAGAGTGTTCCCTAAATTTTTAAAGTTAAAGCCTCAATGAAAGAGTTTTTTCAAATTTTTAAAGTTGATGCCTCAGTAGAGGAGTTTTCTCATTTGGATAAAATTTAAAGTTAAAGCGTTGGTGGAGGCATTCTTTCAGATTTTACACGTTGAAGCCTCAGTGGAGGAGTTTTGATTTTAAATTGATTTTAAATTTGATCCCTTGGTAAAGAAGTTTTCTCATTTGGAAAATATTTAAGTTAAAGCCTCTATAGAGGAGTTATTCTAAATTTTTAAAGTTGAAGCCTTAGTCGATGAGTGTTTTTTTTCAAATTTTTAAAGTTGATACCTCGTTAGAGGAGTTTTCTTCTTTAAAAAATATTTAAAATTGAAGCCTCGGTGGAGAAATTATTTCAAATTGTTAAAGTTGAAGCCTTGATACGAAAGTTTTCTCATTTAAAAACTTTTTAAAAGTTTATGCTTGTTGAAAGAGAGTTTTCTAAGAATTCAATGATTGCATAAAGTCTAAGATGTGGGAGTCTACATCTTTGCACAATTCCTATTCCACAGCAAGTGCACAAAGGAGGCAGATATAGACATTTGATTTTAGGCTCGGGTTCTATAACCTAATTCTCAAGTACGAGCATGGACGATGAAACCTGAATATTATTTTAGGTCATTAGTCCACTTATTGGCTTAAGTTGGGTCATAAGAAAGCCCATATCCATTTGATAATTTTTATCTTTATTTTACAAAAAAAAAAAAAAAAAGGAAAGTCGGCATTGCCAATTTTGTTTCATTGAAAATTAGTCAAAATGTAATCTACCAATTACAAGAAACTTGTAAAAGAAATTGGAATTGGTTGAGGGCTAAAATTACGAGATTTGAAATCTAAAATTCCTTTAGTCAATCAATCAGGATCTGATTTTTTTGGGATGAAGTTAAGGAAGTTGATTATGGTTTCTTTTTTGCCTCCTCGATTAGTCCTATACAAAGGATTCAAAAAAAAAAAAATACTGAGGAGACATGAAAAAGTGATTGTTAAAAAGTTGTTGGTTGATTGTTCTAGAAAATATGGGAGTAGGAAGAGGAGATAAGGACGACAATACTAAAACCCTTAAATAATGTTGCAAAATTTGGGCTTTGGGGAGAGAATCAAATTAGCCAAAATTTGTGCAGGAGAAAATTTTCCGTTGTGAGCTGCTTTGAGAGAAATTTAGTTTTTATTAGATTTAATCAATTCTTAAAGTGAAGATATTCAACTGAAATCAGCAAAAACCCGACAGTCGATGTTTGTCTGGCTTTTAGGTTGTGGCTCAATTATACAAGGAAAGATAGAGATTTGGAGTTCCTTCGTTAAGTAAGGAAATAATAAAAAAATTTATTATTATTATTATTTTAACCTGGGTGAACCCATGTGATAATGTTCTAATGCTCTTTCTTAATTTCACATAATCTGATTGTTTATTTATTTTATATTTTATTTTATAATAATATATGCTTAGAGTTTACATGATGTTGATTATGTGGCTTTATCACTCTTGTGTCGTGGATATATGTGCTATTATAATTTTACTTATTTTATTACGTGCTATGATATTATGATTATAATAGATTTATTTATTTATTTATTTTATATTATTATTGTAATATTGTTTTTTATTTTATTGTATTTAAGTGTTATGATGTTAATTTGATTTTCTTTAATCACAACGGCATGATTTTTTTTATATATATATTTTTACTTCAATTAATTACTTATTTCTTTGCATTAATTTAAATAGAATTAGATAATTTTAATTTTATTAATTAATTTCTTAAAAAAAACTAATTAATAAGTAAATAAGATTTTCCGATGATGAAACTCGAATAAGTCACAAATAGTTTACTTCTAAGAATTTTTTAGGTGAAAAAATTTTGTCTAAATTCCATTAGTGTGATGAAGAGTTTAGTTGATAATTTCAACATTAAAGATCTTATTTAATTTTAATAACTTTATAATAAAAGACTAATTAAATAAGAATAAAGATTTAAACTCTCTATTTCTAGATAAAATATTAAAATAAGTC